>JADRCD010215293.1:9730-33098 GCA_019843815.1 Montemys delectorum
AGAGAGAGAGAGAGAGAGAGAGAGAGAGAGAGAGAGAGAGAGAGAGAAACAGAGACAGAGACAGAGACAGACACACACACAAACACACACACACACACACACACAGAGAGAGAGAGAGAGAGAAAGAGAGAGAGACAGAAACAGAGACAGAGACAGAGACACACATACACAGAGAGAGAGAGAGACAGAGAGAGAGAGAATAGAGGAGAGGAGAAGTAGAGGCTGGCCCTGAGCACGTGGAGAGAGAAGGGGGAGGGCATGAGGAAAGAGAGGGTAAGAAGCAGGAACAAGAGCAAGAGAGAAAGAGGAGCAAGAGAGAAGGGGAGGGCACAAGCAGCCCCTTTTATAGTGAGTCAGGCACACCTGGCTGTTGCCAGGTAACTGTGAGGTGGAGCCTAGACTAAATGCCAATCTAAATATTCTTTTTTTTAGTCATCAAACACATCCTATTCACTCTTGCACATGGACAGAGGTCTAGTCACCCCTGTAGAGTATCAACAATAGGCCAACGTAGTGAATCCACCCAGGTTTGATGTGGGGAGCCAGTGAGGTTACTGGGGTTAGTTATTGGAGCATGGCTGAGAGGTAACTTTCAGGAATAGCCCATCCATCACTATGGCAGAGTTCTACCCCACTGTATAAGATGAGTGAATAGACGCTACTTCATTGAGTTCCACATTCAGTTAACTTCTTATTTCCTGTAGGCGGTAGCAGTGTGGCTGATTTGCAGTAGCTAACACTCAGCTCTACTCACAGATTTTGACAGGAATCCCACTGAGAGGTATTGTCTATGGATTCTGAGCTAGACAGCTTGTGAGGCCACACCCACGGGGCAGTGAGTTAACATCAAAGCAGTACTGGTGCTGTGGACACCTACTCCTCCCACTCCCCACCCCTTCCTTGCCTCCTACCAGGCAGCAGAGAGTCTGGCTGCAGTTCCTGGCTGTGAACCTCCCCCATTCTAAGACCTCAGAAGAAGAGGCTCCCTCCTCTGCCCCGTGGGCTCCAAGTCTTTTTCAAAGACCCCACCAAGCAGTCTGAATCACTCTCCTCAGAGCCTCCGCCATACTTTTGCCCTCTGTCTGTCTGTTTATGGCCTTTATAGCTGTCCTAATAAAGCCTCCAGCTCCCTGTAATCTGTGCCAGCATCCTCATGAACTACCAACTCCCCACAGCCAAACCTAACAGGGAGCTGGCTGGCAGGAGGGAGAAACAGCTAGACTTTCAGGTGAGGATCCTGTGTCTCCTCATCTTTTCATCTTCTGTTACAAAGTGTGAACAGCTCCATTCCCATTGTCATATTCGAACCATTCATTGTATCATTTTACTTATTTTATTGCCATGGTTACTAGGCCAGGGTTATCTCTCCTCTAAAACAGCCAGGGAATGACCATGTTGTGTCTAAAAGAAAAAAGACAGATGACACTTATGTACAGAAATAAGGTTGGGGAAAAAAAATCACTGTCATGGAAGGATGTGTGTTAGCTGAGAGAGAGAGAGAGAGAGAGAGAGAGAGAGAGAGAGAGAGAGGGAAAGAGAGAGAGAGAGAAGTTCTTTATTCTTTGGTGAAAACATAGTAACAATAGCCCTTTGTCTTTCGCTGAAATGTTTTCTTTTTTTTTTTAAACTTTTACAATGTCCGTGCAGCCCAGGCTGGGCTTCTCTAATCACAAGTGTGCACATCACATACCTGATCGTTGGGCCTTTATTAACAACAGAAACTGAAGCAACCAGTGTGTATTACAGTGACAGAGAAAACAGCCAGCTCCTCTGTACTGTCGTAAAGACACTGAAGTATAACTAAGAAACCTGGTAATGGGATAGTAAAGACAACTTTAGAAAGGTACCGAAATCCTATTTAATTTTAGTTATCGCTTTTGCTTCAAAATTACAAATATAATATTAATAGGAAATATACATTGAGTACAAACGTATTCCTTCTTCAACCCTACACTAGCTTATCCTTTCACCCCAGACTCCAAAGAGATTCAGTTTCCCTTTTCTCCTTAGAAGTAACTGCCACTTGGAACACACCATCCCTCTTCCAGCTTCTTTGTCATATACATCAAGGAATTTAAAATAGACTTAGCAGGCGACTTGAGGGCAAATTGACTGGAGTTTGAGAGAGGGGGAAAAAAATGCAGGGAGCTGGAGATACTTGGCAGCTCTCAGGGAGAGGGGCTGGATCAGAAAAAGAGAAAAAAAAGTAATGCTTTATGGAGCAGAGGTCAAGCAAGCAAAACAGGATGAGCAGAGGCAGGCAGGCTGTCTGTCAGCAGCTGCATGGAGTACTGGGGCGGGGGGGAGGGGGGAGCAGGGTGGCAGGATGCAATGCCAAGAGTATCAAGGCAAGCTGGCTAGTGTCCAGAACAGAGAGATGGAGAGGGGAAAGCGTTCAGAGAGCAGCAGGCTCAAGATGAACATCTGTAAATAACTGCATTGAGAGAGGAGCTCCTGGGATATGTGGATGCCTCAGCATGGAGGTAGCTCCTCCCTTCATCCATGCCCCTGTCGTTCCCCCCCCCCCCCCCCGTCCCCGCCCTCCTCCCTGTCCCCCAACCTTGACTACTTCTCATCTCATCTTGGGTGTGTCATATTTATTCCTACCTTCTGGTGTCAGGTGGGATTTTGCTCTTTGTCAAAGGTTGGTTTGCCTTTGCCCGGGCAAGAGCTTCACCAAAGGATATTACCAAGCGCTCACCAAGCCATTTTGTGTTTCAAATTCTAAGGAGGGGCTATTGTAATACTTTCCCCTTTACCTGGCGCAGGTTTTCCCTTACAAAATTGTGGGTGACCAGAGACACCAGAGTTGGGCTTTGAAGCAGATTGTAGGCGAGGTGTTCATCCTGTCACTAGCAACTGCCTCGTTGCTATGCATTTAAGTTGTTAATCTATCTTAATGTCTGTGTAGTTTTCTCTGACCACTGTAGTTTATGGCTCCCAAGTGATTTTTTTCCCGGTTAGTTTGGGGGGTCTTTAGGTTATATTTTCAAGTCTGCACATGCAGCACATGTTTGTGTGCAAGTGAGAGAAAGAATACACAGAGAGAAAGAATACACAGAGAGTTCACATTTGTGTGTCCATGGGACTGATTTAGTGATATAGACTTTGACAGGAGGGCTCTGCATCCAGACCTGCCCATCTAAATTCTGACGGGTGCCACCCATTGCCATCTACAGCAGCCTTGACAGTACACTCCCACTGTTAACCGCGATGATGTTCCAGACTCTCCTCGGTTCCCTGGTTCCTGTGGTCTCTATAGGAAGAATTCAGAGGCGACGGTAAAGGGTGTCATATGTAATAGAAGACGGACAGAGCTTGTTATACTAAAAGATCCTCTACTCTGAGAGTGAACCATGACTAGTGGGACCATTACCATGATACAAACTCTCAAGGGGTGAGTATGGACAATGGCCAGAAAGACGCGTGTGCTAGCCCTGCACGCTTAGGTGGGCTTTAAACTATTTCTAAAGTCAGTAGAACAGACAGCTTTCCTGAGGGGTGTTTTCTTGTCCAGGTGATTGACAGGTCCATTTAGATTAACTCCTAAGGGAGAGGACAATAGTAACTCTTTGTTCCTTACCTGAAAACCTGGCCTAGATAGTCATCTTATGACCTTCTGTCAGTTCAGAATGTCATCTCTTTATCCAGGCCCAGAGACCTGACTTAGATATCATTCTTTTGGTCAGTGATTATGTTAAGAGAACAGATTAAAAAGGAGTTTAAGAAAAAGAGAACAAAAGTGAATTTATAATACTTACCTGGCAGGGGAGATATGATTATGAAAGGGGTGGTTTTTTTTTTTTTTTTTTTTTTTTTTTTTTTTCCAGCAGGAAAGGTTATCCATTGCACTCTTATATGCTGACCCTTTGCAAGTTCCCCAAATGTGGGAGAGTCAACTACATCACTTGTGGGAGTCAGGGACTGCGTTTTTTGCTCTCCCCTAAAGCATGCATTTATAAAAATGGCCATGTTTTACCTAGAGGAAGTAGCCGTTCCCTGATGAGTCTCAGCAGAGCCCAACTACCCTGCCTTCTTCCTTTTGTCTAATCTGTAGCTATTCTTTTACAGAGTGTTTTAAATGTTAAAAAGGGGCACCGTGGTACCCACTTTCTTTATCCTTTTTATAGGTCTTCACTTGTAAAATTAGTTTATTAAGAATAACACAGGAGGTGATGCCAGAATTGATTTTCAAGAAAGGTAGAGCTTGCTTCTGCCCTACAGTATTTCTGATCTAAAAATATGTTGGGGAAAAAAATCCCTGCCTAGTTTGGCTTTCTCCCACTCATATCTCTTCAAGGCCCTGAAACCATTCTCTTTTGGAAAATGGAGGTCTCCCTCCCTCCCTCCCTCCCTCCCTCCCTCCCTCCCTTCCTTCCTTCTTTCCTTCCTTTCTCTCTTTCACTCTCTCTTTCTTTCTTTCCTTCCTTCCTCTTCCTCTTCTTCCTCCCCGCCCCCTTCTGTTGAGATGGAGAGCTTCAGCTCATTTACCTGAATTATGGTTTTATTAAACCATGTTCTGGTCCCTGGTTTGCTTTGGTAGAGGTCAGGGGTGGAAGGGCTAAGACTTGGTAACACTCAAAGCCCTGGCACCGATCACAGTTCTTGGCTTTACACAATGTTAGCTATGAAGGCGTGGTCCAGCCACTATGATTTCAAGTCTGCTCATGTCAAACCAGTGACCTCATCATCTAAAACACAGGGGAGATAGACATTGTACATTTTCCAGAAAACAGAAAAAGCAAGCTAGTAAGTGGTTTTTTGGAAAGGCATCAGATTTTCTATGCGCATGCCCTTTGACATAGCAATTCTGTTTGCAGAAACTGAGCCTACAGAAATAATTACACAGATGGACAAAGATATATCATAAGGAAGGCAGATACAGCATTACTTACAATCTTGAGGAATTGGAGACCACTAAATGTCTGGCAAAAGGCAATTGGCTAAGTGAATTATGAGAGAGAAGGCACTATGCACTTGAGAAGAGGTATTTAATATGTCAAATGACTACCACGCTCAGGGAATATATGTTCAAAGATCATAAACCCTAAAATCCAATGCTCTTAGTTTCAACCACCTCCAAGCAGCCCTATAAACACTTGTCCCACAGCAGAGGACTAGAGTCTAACAAATGATCCTGTAAAACACAGGATTTAAAATTTAGATTCCTAGAAGTTTAATTGCAGTTTTTACTTTTTTTGGGCATGTATGAGTATATATAAATATAAATATAATATGTATATATATTTATATGTATGTATTATGTGAGTTCATGTGTGTGTGTGTATGTGTGTGTGTGTGTGCCACATAGTCTGAAGTTCACATTAAATATTTTTCTTGACTACTCTCTACTTATTTATTGAGGTAGGGTCTATAGATGAACCCGGATCTCAGCAGTTCTGGCTAGCCTTGGCAGCCAGACAGACTTCTCTGTCTCTGCCTCCCAAGTACTGGACTTACAGACATTTCTCTGCCATGTCTAGGTGGATTTTACAAGGTTTCTGGGAATCCGAACTCCAGTATTTGAACTTACGTGGCAAGTGCTTCATCTACTGGGCCATCTTCCCAGCTTGGTTGTCATTTTCTAAGGATAAAAATAAACTAATATATTTGACTTCAAGGATTTGGAAAGTAATAAAGTAACCCAGGTACCTCCGTGGTATAGCTTGTCATCAGTGTATGAGAGGCATTGGCTCAACATTTATCATAAAGCATGATTTAAAAAACAAAAAGAAAAGCCAACATTAGTTAGGAAGAACAATTTATTCAGATGGAAGACAAAAGCTACAGAAGTATGATGTGGACATAAAACCAAAATATAGCTGACAGAATGCACAGATTTGTAGTATAAAATTCTGGTTCTATGTTTTGTTTTTGTGCTTTAAGGACATTTTTTTTTTCTAGTAGCCCAGATCTAGGATGGCCTGGCTCTTCCTACTCAACCTTTCCAGTAAGGGATGACAGACACATGCCACCATGCCCACCACAAAGTCCTCCTGCATGGAGAGTTACATAGGTACACTTCTAAATATCCTTTGCTGTAAAAAGTGTTTACTTTTATGTTACATGTGTGAACATGCCGCCTTCATGTGTGTCTGTGCATCACATGCATGCAGTCCCTGAAGAGGCCAGAAAGGGGGTGATGGATTCCCCAGAATTGGGGTTGTAGAGTTGTGAATTGGATAAGTTGGGTTCTCTGCAAGAACAGCTAGTGTTCTGAATCACTGAGCCATCTCTCCAACCTCAGTCTCCCCCTTTTTCTTTTTCTTTTTTAAAAAATTTATTTATTTATTATATCTAAGTACACTGTAGCTATCTTCAGACATACCAGAAGAGGGTGCCAGATCTCAATACAGATAGTTGTGAGCCACCATGTGGTTGCTGGTTTTTGAACTCATGACCTCTGGAAGAGCAGTCAGTGCTCCTAACGCTGAGCCATCTCTTTATCTCTTCAGCCTCAGTCTCCCTTTCTTTGGGCTCTGATTTAATGCCAAGGTATTACAGAATGAAAGTGTGGTCCAGAAGGTCTGGGAAGGAAAACAAAGGGAGGAATCATGGAGGCAGGATCCTTCTAGCTCTCTAGTCTCCCACCTGCGGTTGAATAAGAGCCAGAGCTCAGACAGTCACTTGATTACAAGGACTGCAGAATGAAAGGGAGCATTTAGGAGCAAGGCATGAAGACCAAGTTTATGTTCCTGATCATGCCGGTGGGATGACAGCCTAGTCTTAGACTGCATGTTTTGGGATACCTCCTACATAACATAAAAGTTAGCTTTTATCTTAAGACACAGACACTTCATTTAGTTTTTGCAGTATATTTTGTAATCCGTGTAATATGATGCAAAAATAAATTCAGGACTTGAAATAGCATCATCTTTGAAGTGAGTAACAACTAGTAAAACTGAATGAGAGAGAGAGAGAGAGAGAGAGAGAGAGAGACCGACAGACAGACAGAGACAGACAGACAGAGACAGACAGACAGAGACAGAGACGGAGAGAGAAAGAGGCAGAGAGGGAAAGAGAGATGGGATCTGGATGCTAATACTAAATTATCATCTTCAAATGCAGAAAAGTTTAAGAATTTTATATTAAAGGCATCGCACACAAACCAAGATAATAGATGTTCAATATCTTTGAGAAATAGTTTGTTATCAAACATAAAATACTCCATTTGACCCAAAATAAAAGAAAGTTCTGAATAGTCCAATAACTGTATCCAAATAGGGAGCAGGTTCGGATGGTTTTACTGCTGCGTTCAATCTAAATTCAAACATCATGTAATTCTTGTGTTATTTAAATAATTCCATTCCACAGGAAAAATGCTATGTCTTTAATTCATTGCCTAAAGTATCATGAAGATAGCACACAAGAGAAAATTATATGGACTCCAATTACAGATATAAAAGGAAGTATTTCAAATAAACTATTAGATGTCTGAGTCCAGATATCCATTTTTTAAATTATATGATACGGCAAATGAAATGCATTCCAGTAACACAAGGACTTCAGAATCACAGACTTTATCAACAAATTTTATTATATCAGCAATCCCAGGCATATCAATCGCAGCTGAAAGGCTGTTCAGTAAAATGCAAAGCTATTGTGGATGACTGTACAGAAGAAGGGTAAGAAGAAGGCCACTGAAAAGTAACAAATGCTAGCTCCAAACCCAGCACGTGATATTTTAAAGGATAAAGCATTAAAGCCATTTCCTATTAAAACCTGAGATCAGATCCTGTCATTGTCCATTTACGATCTTTGGAGCAGTAGCTAACGCAAAAGATACAAACAAAGCAAAAACCAAAACATTCATGAAGGACATTAGAGGAAAGGGACAGGCTGAATGTAATTGTAGCACTGAAAGCTATCTCAAAATTTGCTCTAAGCTGTGTGAATTCAAAAGATAAGTGTATGATAAACAAATTTATCATTTTTTATATTTGAAATCATAATATGAATTGGACAATAAATTCCACTCAGAATAGCATTGGCATTTAAAATCTTGGATCTATCTATCTATCTATCTATCTATCTATCTATCTATCTATCTATCTGTCTGTCTGTCTGTCTATCTATCTATCTATCTATCTATCTATCTATCTATCTATCTATCTATCTATCTGTCTGTCTATCTGAAACCAGCTGTTGAAGCATCAGTGACCAGGAAGTGCATGAAGTAACAAGCTTAAGAGCATAAGCTAGGTCAGTTCTGAAAACAAGACAACCAGGGCAGAGGAAGGGTGAGAGATTTAGATTTAGGGATGTTTGATCCTCTTATGTACTTACTGATCAACTCAGATAGCTTCTACTTACCCACTAAAACTTAGGCTAGATATCTCTTTTAGAAAATTTCTTGGCACTACACCAGATGCAAAGGAAACCATCAAACTGTAACAGGACTTAAAATAATATCAGAAAAAAAGGGAAAGAAAGATCAAGATCCTTGATGGAGGACACAATTGAGTAAGAATATTAACTCAAGGGGCTGGAGAGATGGCTCAGCGGTTAAGGTCATTGACTGCTCTTCCGAAAGTCCTGAGTTCAAATCCCAGTAACCACATGGTGGCTTACAACCATTCATAATGAGATCTGATGCCCTCTTCTGGTGTGTCTAAAGACAGCTACAGTGCATTCACATATAATAATAAATAAATCTTAAAAAAAAAGAAAGAATGATTAACTCAAGCTAAGCTCATAATAAAAATGATCAACCTTATGATCCTTATAGATATTTATAAACTTGGACATTCTCAAAGACCAACCAGCACAGATTCATGTTGCTATTGAACAAGGTCAATTGAATTAAAGCTAAATAAAAACAAATCGGAGCTTTATTATTGCAGCGATTAGATAAATTTACTTTGTAAAAGTCCCTTCAGAAGCAGACACTTTGATAAGTAATGAATTTGCAACCCCCCAGGTGAATTCTGTTGTCAGATAACTTTGAACCTAGAAATAACTTAAGTCTTATGAACACATCGATGCTTGTCAAAATCTTGGGTCTGTCTGTCTTTGGGAATCTCATTTCCAGCTAGGGGGTGGATGAGGGAGGTGGCCAACAGATTGGAAAGAGCGTTTGCGTAGAGGATGGTTTGTATCTTAGAGGGTGGGATGGTGGCTAATGAGTTAGAATACTTTTGAGCTATTTCCCAGTAAACACCTTGTCAAAGGCATTCTAGGTCAGGCTTATCCTAAGGGCAGAGTCAAGGATGGGGAAAGATCTTAAACACAGCCACTTCTTCTTGACAGTTTAACATCAGAGGTAGGGATTGGCAAGGGAAAGGCAGTGGAGGCTGCTGGCCACCAGAGGCAGGAAATGGCAAAACAGCTTTAAAAAAGATAGCTACATAGCTACCTTACCAAGTTAGCACAAGCTTTAATATATACTTAAAACCAAGAGCTTTACTTATTCAGGAGGAAGATTCCATAAACTCTTTCATGTATCCTTGACTTGAAAACCAGAACTCCATAGCCAAAGCTGTCCAGTTCTGCTGCTTGCTGGGGCTGGAACATGATCCATTCAAATATATTTTCACTGACTTTCTGATTTTGATGGTTTCCTTCAGTGTCTAACTTGGCTTTCTTGGAACGTGCTCTGTAGATCAAAGTGGCCTTGAACTCTAAAATCTGACAGCTTCGGCCCTCTGAGTGCTGGGATTAAAGGTGTGTACGACCACACCTAGTCCTAAGCTTCTCTCTAATTCCTTTTGACCTGTTGGAAGCTTAGCTGGGTGGGGTCTTCTCTGAGTTCACCACTCTCTCTATTCCACTTGGCACAAGGCTTTTCTTTGATCTGTTTACACTTCTTGGTGCTTCTTTTCCCCACTGACTGTACATTTTTCCTTGTTCAGCATGTTCCTTTTCATTATAGATCTGCGTAAGACTGGCCATTAATAGTTACAGAATATAGTCAATTCTAGGATGTTTTGAAATGTCCTCCACTAAAATTGTTAATCCATAATTCTTCAATTAAGCCTTATGCAGATTTTTTTAAAATACAGGTAGAAATACATCTTCTTCACCAAAATATCACAAGAATGGTCTCTAGGCCACAGACTAAAAATTTCCTCTGAAACCTATTGAGTTGGGGCCCCTCAGCAAATCACCCTCAGCACCGATGTCTTCCATGTTCTTTTTTCTTTTTTTACATTTTTTATTAGATATTTTCTTTTTTAAAAAAACGATTTATTATATGTAAATACACTGTGGCTGTGAGCCACCATGTGGTTGCTGGGGTTTGAATTCAGGACCTTTGGAAGAGCAGTCAGTGCTCTTACCCGCTGAGCCATCTCACCAGCCACCCCCTGTATTTTCTTTATTTACATTTCAAATGTTATCCCCTTTCCTGGTTTCCCCTTTGGAAAAAAAAAACCCTATTCCCTTTCCCCCACCCCCCTGCTCACCCTCTCCCGCTTCCTGGCCCTGGGGTAGTATAGCCCACTAAGTCCCAGTTAAAGTGGTCAACTGCTTTTATAATATAAAGTCCCAAAGAAAAGCATGGTCAGGCCAATCACAGCAATATCCCAGTCTGTAAGAGGAACGGCTGAGGCCACCTCTACGTAACCACTGGGAGCTTCGCAGCTACAAAAATAGCTTCTGCAGGAGGATATAATTGAGGATTGCCTGTGAGACCAAGGATTGCTGATGCAGACAACGCCAGCCAATCAGGAACTGCTGTTTAGAAGAGATGCTTTCTTGGGACCAATGGGGCACAAGGGTGGGGTGGGGTGGTGGGGAGGGTATTAAAGGAGCTTGCTGGGGCGTTCAGCACCACCTTACCTGCAACCCCAAGGGCAGGTAGGGTGGGCAGCGAGTAGTGCAGGACACAAACAGCACCAAATCTTGGTACCAACTTCTGTCTTAGTTGGAGTTTTATATTGCTGTGAAGAGACACCATGACTACAGCAACTCCTATAAAGGAAAGCCTTTAATTGGGGCTGGCTTACAGCTTCAGAGGGTGAGTCCATTACTGTCATGAGGGAGAAAGACCATATGCAGGCAGACATGGTGTGGAGAGGAGTTGAGATCCATCTGGATCTGAAAGCATCAGGAAGAGGTGAGTCATTGGGCCTGGCTTGACCTCAAAGCCCACTCCCTGTGGCACTTCATCCAACAAGGCCACACCTCCAAAATGCCACTCCCTATGTGTCACTGGGAACCATTTTCATTCAAACCACCACAATGACTTTAAGTTATTTTCTTTACTAAAATAGAGCTCTGAACATGCACTAAGGGATTGAGAGATGGCTCAGTGGTTACGAGCACTGACTGCTCTTCCAGAGGTCCTGAGTTTCCTAGCAACCCCGTGGTGGTTCACAACCATCTGTAATGAGATCTGTTGCCCTCTTCTGGTGCTTCTGAAGACAGTTGCAGTGTACTCACAGACATAAAATAAATAAATAAATCTTAAAAAAAAAAAAAAGAAAGAAAGAAAATCAAAATGAAAAGAGTCCAAGGGACCAGGAAGTGAGTAGTTACTGGCCAGGAAGTCTTTTAAGAAATGGGTCTAAGGTACCCAAAGTTCTCTCTCAGCACAGTGGAAACAGAGGACAGAGAGGGGACATGGATTCAGACAGTCTGGTCAAAGCACTAGCTACCTTGTGTATTTTTATATCCTGATAATTCTGTGTCTCCACCAAAACTCAGACTAAACATCCTTTGTAGAAAATTCCTGGTATGAGAATTCCATTTAGACCCCTTCTGCAGTTCATCTCTTGGTTCTCAGCTTTTAAATTGTTTCAGTCTCCACTTCGATGTATTCTCCCCTGCTATGTGAATCTTTTTTCTATCTTTCCCTCTCTTGTCCACCTCACTTCTCCTTCTCCATCCTTTACTACGCATAAGGTATGTTGCCATAACAATCAACTTGCTGATTTATTCTCAGTATCCCCTACTAGACTATAAATTCCTTTGTGGATAGAGTCCTGTCTTGTTAGGCCTTAGATCTTCAGACCTAAGATTAGTGTTTGCAACTAGTAATAGGTAGTCACAAGGCATATGATGTATGGACAGACTGGCTGATAGAATGGATGCTTTATCAGCTGATGAGTGAGTTTGGTCTGGGGAAGAAATTATAAACTTGGGAGTGATTAGAGAGGTTGATAAGAAAACTATTTTATCAAAATATGTTTGAAAGACTTGAATTTATTTTACTTTAAAAACAAGTTCATTTGATTTTATGTCTGCTTAAACTATTGCTTTCTTCTGTTATGTCCAGTTTTAGGAGAACATTATTTGGGATTGCTTTGGACAGTTATTAGATATCAAATGTTCAAGAGAGTAGGCACATAGAATAGGAGACTTAAATCTCAACTTCCAGTGTCTGGAGATCCCAGGTCAGAACACACTGTGATAGGATGAGCCCAAATCAGACACACTGGATTTCAGTCTCAGCCCTGTGCTACCACAGGTAGTAGATTAATCCCTGGGAAGCCAAACCTTTTCAAGTGATGGCAATGTTGGCAGTCACTTGCCAGAGTTGTTAGTAAGGATAACAACATAGTCTAAAACTGTGTTCCCAGCAGTAAATAGCCCTCAGTAAGTCTGAGTGCTGCCCCAGCTCCCACATCAAACCCAAGAGAAGAACATGGGTATCCGTTCTCTTACCAGCAACTGTGCCTTATCCAAATGATAAGGATGTGGTGGTAGAAAATGCACGGTTTGAATTCCAGCTCTGTCATGAAGTCAGTGCTTGCTCCATATTGTTGTTTTCCTGCAGACCCCAGCTTTCTGTAGCATCCCATTGCCTCTGACATTCTCCTAGGCATCTTGTTTACTCATCACAGTGTCTGGGACTCAGGGCCTCCTTGCTTCGAAGTCTAGGGAAAACAGAGTGCTTTCTGCTTCCTCTAGTATTGCTATGCCAATTAGGGCTCCATCATATTCTGCTTTTTCCCACAAATGTCACTACTAAAAACCCCTAAAATCAGAGCTCAGCCACCTTTCACAATGAAATCAAGCAGAAGACAGAAGACAGGGATGACCTTGTCTCCCTAGAGCTTAGGACACAGGCTTGTCCCTCATTTGTGTAGGCTCAGGGACCGCTTGCTCAGTGTTCAGACTATCCTCTTCTTGCTCTTTTGGGTTCTGTAGTGTCATATCTGGCTACTCACTGGAATTCCAGCCTTTTGTTTCAGGTTAGCTGTGACCTGATGTGCTAATCATGAGCCAGACCCAGTGGAGCAAGTGGAAAGCATCACCAATCAGTCGGCTGAGAACAAAAAGGTCTGGGGAGGAGGATATTGTAAGCCTAATGAAGAAGCTCGGCTTCTTGGCAGAGCTGTGGGAAATCACTGAAGGGATTCAGCCAGAGGAGGGGTGAAGCTCAACATTTCTGTGGCTGCTGGAAGCCAGGTGTGAATAGGTTGCTGTAGGTGATTGACACATGGGAGTTGGTCAGCATGAGAGGTGTGGAAAGGAAACCTAGGAAAGTGTATGAGCCTTCAGTTCTCAAGAGTCTCACCTTCAGGAGCAGGGAGATGACAATGGACAGGCAGCCACGTAGATGAAAAAGTTGAATAAACACAGGGAGCAAACTAAAACAGAAGAAAGTAAAGTGATGTGACAATAAAAGCAGCCCCTCCCTGAGAAAATGGCATCAGTTCAGAAGTCCAAGGATCAGGGGACCTCAAGAGGCAGAACTGTAGAGGCTCAAAGGCAGGAGGGAGCTCAGTATAGCATGTTGTTGGAGACATGGATGGGGTTGTGGGGGAGGTGGAGAGGTATGCTGAGCACTTAGAAGAAGATGCCAACCTGTGACATGTATTTGGTGCATGGTTGAACCTGAGTTGTGAAGGGAGGGAGCCAAGTATAGGCTGGTGTCTCCACTTGGAGCCTGGGTACCATAGTAAATAATGGTCACAGCCTGAGACATGGGCATCAGATACCTGAATGATGCAGTTTGTGTGAATGGTAAATAGATAATGGTGGCAAACGTTATTCCAGAATTTGCATCCTCAGGCCTTGTAAACTGAGAAGGCAGAGTTCCATATACATTTTATGGGATGCAAATGTCCTTCCTAGGAAGCCTGCAAGTCCCCTTTGCTTCATTCATGCTTCATGGGCTGGAGGATGGGCAACCCACTGTGGTCTGAAAGATACCAGCTTAGGAAAAGGCACAGAGATGCAGAAGTGGGTAGGGCTGAAGGAGATGAGCAAGGGGAGAGATGAGCAAGCTATTTTCTGATGTTAGGATTTTCCCTAGGAAGATACATGTCACGGACCCTTTATTGATACCTTGATGCTGGAGACTGCAAAGGGTAAGATATAGTGTAGCTGTTCTACTTTGTGGCTTCTTCTTCCTTCTACCCCACTCCCCCCCCCCCCCCCCCCCCCCCCCGAATACTAGATAGGAGAGAGAAAAAGGGAACGAGGTGATGATATTTTTAGACTAATTTTGTTGGTTAGGGATGTTGAGTTCCTTGGGGCAAATTTGATCATCACCATCAGGATATCTAATTTCTCCTTCTTCTTTCTTCTTTGCACATGACTACTTAACAAACCATAACCAACCAACAACCCGCCACTCTAACAACCCCACCTCTGGGGACCCTAGCATTTATATACCCTCTCAAGAGCCCCCAGAGTTCCAAACATCATACAATCACAGAAACTATCTGCACCCGGCAAAATCATGCTCCTGCCAGAACACAAGGGAGGTCATGGTCAGCTGCTGTAGACACTCTGAAGCAGCCCGACATCCCACACCTGGGATTAAAATGAAAACATATTCCCATAATGTTTCTGTGTTTTTAAAGAAACCAGAATTCCAAAATTGTCACTACAGTGTATATATCATACCATTCTTAAACTGGGACGTTAAAAAACAATTAGGATATCATAAAAGCCTGCTCTAGAGGTGTTGCAGGTACGGCTGCTGCATCACATGTGGGTCAGTAGGTGGTAGAGAGGAGAGAGGCTGTGTCTATGCTCAGTGTTCTGATCCATGAACATCTGAGTGATTAGTAGCCTAACATTCCCTGAATAAAATGAGCCTGAGACAACCAGTCTGGCATAACCCCCACCCCCAACCCCACCCCCTGCACGGAAGTAATCCCAAACAGATGACCCTTGCATAGGGCTACTCTGGAAGGCTGGACTGAGGAGTGAGCCCAAGAAGACCAGTACCATGGTTCCTCAACAGGAAGCTAGCCTGAGATTACCACCAGTTTGGTACCATGCAGGCCCAGGGTAGGGGGTGGTAGGGGCAGACCATGCTTAAGGTAACCCCTCCTGGGCACCATAGTGCGCAAATGAGGCATAACACTCCTGAGACCACCCCAGACACTCAGAGACCTCAGGTACCACCACTAAGAGGAGAAAGTAAGTGGTGGAGAAATGGAAGAGAAAGACAAACAGAAGGATGTGGGCACCATGAAGAGAGGCAGAACTCAAGATTCAAGAGTAGTGAGGAACAGCCTGATGTGAGTAGCTGGTGATACCATCTGGTACCATGGCGGAGTCCTGGCCTGTGCTGCTTCCAAGGGCCAAGTCTGGGTCTGTGGTTCTGAATCAGCAGGAATCTGTTACTACCAGAGGCCAAGCAGAAATCCCTGGTCTGTGCTGCCTTCCGGGAAAATGTTAATGTTTGAGGGCTGTACAGAACTGACCTTACTCCTTACCTGGGCATCTGGGGAGAGCTTGCCATGGGGCTATGCGAGCAGCAGATCCTTCCCCAGGTAGCTGCAATATTCAGGAGAGAGGGTCTTGCACATTTCTGGAGTTATAGTTATACCAGCCTTAAGGACATGAATTTGGGAAAGCCAACCCCAAGGGTGCATGGGAGAACTGGCCCTGCCTCTTGTCTGCCACCTGTTTATCTGCCATGCAGTGACATGAGTGAGGGAGATTTGCCCCACTCTCATGCCTTGACACCTAAGGTAAGTGGGAGAGCTGGCCCTGAAGGGTCATCAGAGAAGGAGAGCTGACCCTGCCCCTCACCTGCTGTGTCACTCAGGAGAGCAGGTCCTCAATCTCACCTGAGCAGCACAGAAGAGCTGACCTTGGATGTAGGGATTGCTGGTGAGCCTACTCTATGGGCATGAGTGTGAGGGAGCTGGCCCTGCTTCTTGTCTACTGTGAGGTGGCACAGGCAAGAGAAAGATCCCTTCTCTTCCCTTTTGCCTTTGATGCCAGCTTTGGTAGGACAATTGGCCCCAAAGGGGTCACGAGAGTAGGATAGCTGGCCCCGCCCCTCACCTGCTGTACCACTCTGGAGAGCAGGCCCTGTACCTCACTGGGGCAGCACAGAAGAGCTAACCCTGATGGCAGAGGAATGGGTAAGCCACCTCCAAAGGTCTGTGTGTGGGAGAGCTGACCCTGCAACCTCTCTGCCTTTTGGCAGCAAAGTCAATGGACAGACAGATACACACACACAAAGACTTAAAAATAAAGCCTTAAAAACTTTTCAGCCATTTTCTCCATTTCTCATTAACAACTTACAACACTGACACATTGTCTTCACTTCATAAATGGAAACAAATGAACAAACAAACAAACAAACAAACAAAATCTCCCTTTCTCAAGCCATTCTGCCAAGAACGAGCAAATCTGAACCAGGTGTTTCCGAATGCAGGGAAATCCATTGCAGCACCTTACCATATAATGGTCAGAGTTCAAGTACATGTTCATTAATCATGGTCTTGCCTTGACTTTCAGACAGTTTTATAGTATTGCTGGAAACTGTGATTCTAATGATAATGTAATGTGGTAAAATTATAGCCAAATGGTATAAAATTTTAATGGTACCAGCACATTGCTATTTAACAATGGCAGCTCTTTGTGACCTGAGCCAATAGCTTAAAACAGACTTTAGTTTCCTTGTAACTCTCCTGGATTTAACAAGCCTTGCCCGATTTGTACTTGCCTTAATAAGTAGAACAGTTCTGGTTAAAAACCTGGTTTGAAGATGGTGCAGCCATTTAGTTGTATCATGGTACGGCACAGAAGAGGTAGACCAGATAGACAAGGCAGTCATTGACTTTAAGGCTTCATTTATTTTTATGTGTATGTGAGTGTCTGCTTGTAAATAGGTGGTACACCAGGTGTATGCCTGGTGCTCTTCAGGGCTAGAAGAGAGGGGGTAGCTTTCCTGGACCTGCAGTGACAGATAACTGTGAGAAACTTGAGAAAAATGGAGAAAAGGATTATGTTAGAGACTTCCAGGAGGAGGCTGTCTCCTTGAAATGACCTTGGTCATGACACTTTGTGGGGAGATGAAAAAGTAGAAGATTATACATCTAGATAAAAGAAGGGTCCAGATTCTGAGAATAGTGGTCATAGCCATGTTCAGCTGGACTCAAAGGCACTGTCAAGCTCAGTCACAGAACAGTTTTCTCTCGTGTTCTTGGTCATTCTGTTCACGTTGATAGGCCAGAGGATGGAGAGCCAAGGCACAGGAACAAAACTTGAATTTATCCGAACTCCAGAGAGGAACAAGCCTGTCTCTCAAGGCCTAGATTACAATGAGAATCTTGTTTCTCTACATGGTTTGTGAAATTTTCTATAGCTCAAGGACTGCCAGGGAAAACCTTCAGCATAGTCAAATAGGCTTACTGACTTCCTGCCATAAAGGAGAGGAGCCAGTCGAACTGCAGAGAAATGTCCTGGTGGAAATGAGGAACACAGAGAGAGTTGATTATAAGGTTTGTGCTGTATCCGGTGATTCTTAGGGGAGACAGGATTCAGCTCTCTGAATTGCTTGTTGTGAAATGCACCCTTTGTGGGGGAGGCAGAAGTTGGTGGAGCTGGGCCAGGATATCTTTTGTGAGACATCAGCAGCCCTCGAAGAAGAGGGTCATTACACCACGCTGCGGCAGCAGAGTGACCTTTGAAGAAATACTTTACCTGTGCACTTTGCAGTGGGCTTTATCTGCGTCTGTTATCACAATCTGGTTAATGGCAGGCCTGATATTTAGTGCCTCAGAGGAAAAGTGTAAAATGTCCCTGACATTTTTAAGAAATCAGGGCTACAATCAATAGTGTTTTTAGCCCCATGTGCTGGAGCAGCAGCATAAACTCAGAATGGCTCCAGGCCAGCTTCTGTCAGACTGCCTTTCTTCTGTCCAGGTCAGTCTGGCCCTGGGTAGGACCAGAGGCTGAAATGAAAAGGCCTAATTTGCTGAACTCTGCTGAATTTAAATATGAGTTTTTATTGAACATTAACAAAAATCACCATAAGTATTATCTAAGGCAAGATAACCCAACAGGCTAATTCAAGGGGAAATTTAAACGACCTCTTAAAATTAAAAATACTTTTTATTTATCTTTGATAGTTGCATACCTGCATGTAAGTATTTAAGAAGCCCTCTTCCTCACACTTGCAGATCACCTTCTCTTACTCTTCTCTCGCTTCTCAAAATGATTTTTTTTTTTTTTTTTTGAGATAGAGTCTTACTTGCTTTTTAACTGAGGCTGACCTAGAACTTGCTATGTAGCCCAAGCTGGTCTGAATTCCTGGTAATCCTCCTGCCTCAGCCTTCTAAGTGCTAGGTCTACAGGCATTTTTCAGGATTTCCAGTTTAATATACTTAAAGTATTTAATTAATTAATTAGTCAATTAATTAACTCTGTGTGTGTGTTGTGTGTATGTATGTACGTATGTATGTATGTATGTATGTATGTATGTATGTATGTCATGATGCATGTGTAGGATGTGTAGTTGGTTCTCTCTTTCTCTTTTGTTGAGGCAGGCTCTTTCTTGTTTCTACCTTAACGTGTACTCCAGACGAGTTATCCAGTGATATTCTGAGCAGTTCTCTTGTCTCTGCCTCCCATCTTTCCATAAGAGATTACAGATGAGCACCAGGAGTGCCCATTTTTAATCCCTCTGGGTTTAGGATGGGAATCAGGTTGTTGTCAGCCTTGCCTGGTAAGGCTTTTTCCTGCTGAACCACCTCTGCTGCCTTCAATTTACCTTGTCAGGCGTTCATGCACTCTGTGCACTTAATTCAGATAAGCGCCATTAATTGCTGATTTTGCAGAAAAGCTGTGTAGGTTAGAGCTGTCTTGAAGAGGCTCACAAAACATGTATCAGCATTGTCTGAGTTTTCTGAAGGGGAAGCAGAATTCTCCACCCATTTTCATGCTTCTTTCTCTTTATGGACAAATTTTCAGAAGCTGTACCAGGCACGTGAGAGACAAAAAAAAAAAAAAAAAAAAGATGCTGGTCTGTGTTCTTCATTTTGTAGAATTATAAACCAAATTTCAGAAAACTTAGAGAAATTAACGTAAAAGTATTTTGGGTAATTGACTAGTCTGGGATGTCCATTCTTGTATGTATGAACACAGGGCGAGTATAGAAAACCTTTGTTGGAAAGAAACCTGGACCCTCCTAAGATCTAAGCAACTATTAAAGGGTCTCTTGGGTCCTTTCCCCTTGTGCAGTATGCTTTAAAGTCTGTTCTGTGTCACCCCAGACCCATTGTCCCTTTGTAATCCACATTGACTCAGAAGTCTTGCGTGGACTGGTAGGCATGAATGACACCCTTCTTTTGTGCCACATGAAAGAGGCAACCTCAGCTTTCTCTGGGTTCAGAGGGAAAATTAGTCTTCGATAGAGAGACAGAGAAATTGGTTGAGCTGATATATGGCTTTCAGGAGAGTGGCCTATATATTTTCTTGGCTCTGGCTTCTTTTCTTCTACTTATAAAATGAGGGTTAGTGAAACTCACCTCCCAGTGAGAGCTTCTACCCTTGAGATTGATAAAAACCCAGTGGAGGTGGCATAGATATTTCAGAGAACAGCACTGTGGAGCAACCCTGCAGTTTTCAATTAGGTTCCTGGGAATGTGGCTGTCAATGTAAGGGGGGGGGCAGACCCTGTGAATGTCCACTCGAGGTTTTAGGTGGCAGGCCAGGGTGATAGTAGTCTATCAAGAAATTATTATGGGAAGAAACGCTACCTCTTCTTTTCCTCTCCTAATAAGAGGTTTGAGCAGAGAGAGGAAATTAGAAGCTGACTCAAAGTACCACCTTGGAAGACCTCTGGCCAGGAAAAGGACAGCCTGTGTGCGTGTCCATGCTGGGGAAGAGAAGAGGAGAGGCAGAGGGCAGGAGGGCCCCTGCCTTGCTTTTTCATTCTGTGTTGGTTCCCAGGTAAAATGTAGTCAGGGAATACAATACAGAACATGGTATTTGATTGACTTTTTGCTTGTCAGTTTAAGGTGTGGTCTTTTATGTCCCTTTCCTACAGAGGTGGGTAGGACTGTAGTAATAGACCCCCATCCATTTTTTTTTTTTGAGTGTGTGTGTGCGTGTGTGTCCATAACTACATTACAGAAATCTGGGGCAATGACTAGTATTTTCCCTAATTAATCTAGAATGGAAGGCCTTTCTAACTGCTTTGGAAGAAAGTTGATCCTCTTTGGACATGGAGGACACAATATGAGCAGCTGATGAAGATTATTTTTTAATTTTCTTAAATAATTGGGTGAGATACTATCAGGAAGGCATGCACAGAATCTTAACAGCGGGCAATCTTGTATCTCTTAGGGAGTTCCATATGCCCACATTTAAACTAATTAAAATATACACCCAGCTGTTGTATTGCTTTGTATCTGCAAAACATAATCTATCAAAACATCCCCATGTTCTTTAAGGAACAGTGATCTGTTTATTTTTTTCCCAATATCTTGGGGAAGATTTTAAACTTTCAGTAAAATATTTGTTTGCTTTGCTTGACGTGGGATTGGGAGATAGTTATGTCTGAGAGAACTAGTCAGAATTTGAGCTCTTTTATCAAACCTATTAGAGAGAGAGAGAGAGAGAGAGAGAGAGAGAGAAAGTGTATGACAGGGTTTTAAAGATTAACCAATCTTGGTTCATCCTTATGTAAATATTATACTCTGACAAATGCAGACAGTTTGTGGAATTGCATCTTATAAGTGCTGTCATGGGCTTTTGTTCGCTCTCAGCTTCTGGCATCACTTTGCCTCTGCTCAGGTGTAAGAGACTGGGCGCAGATGTTTTGCAAACATCACTTAGTATTAACAGTGACAAGTAAACCCAGGTTCATTGAGTATTTAGGTTAAAACTGAGAAAGGATTCACCTGCTTTTTGTTGTGCTGATTGTGCTGAAGGTAAAGGTAGTATTTATGACACATTAGCAATTCTCTTATAGGAAAAGTCTACTATCCTGGCTGGGGAGACAGCTCTGTGCTCAGGACTGTGGACTGCTCTTGCAAAGGACCTGATTTCTGAAACCTCTGGCTTTCATGAGCACTTACTTGCACTCAATCACATGTAAACCCCACCCCGCCCCAGAAAAACACACACACACACACACACACACACACACACACACACACACACATACACACTTGAAAAAAAATCTTTTAAAAAACCCCACATCAGCCTACTATCAAAATACATGACAGTGAACGATACTTTCATCTTCTTGCTTTCATTTTTAACATATGCTATTACAAATGTGATTAAAAGTTTTTTCTTTGTTAGTCAGGTACTGTCAGAGCCTCTCAGGAGATAGCTATATTAGGCTGGCTTGTCCCTCCTTCAGTCTCTGCTCCATAGTTAGTCTCTGCAACTCCTTCCGTGGGTATTTGGTTCTCCCCTTTAAGAAGGAATGAAATGTCCACATTTTGGTCTTCCTTCTTCTTGAGTTTCTTATGGTTTGTGGGTTGATCTTCCTGTATTCCTATGTAGAGGCTCACAGCTATCCATTGATCTGAGTACAGGGTCCCCAATGAAGGAGTTAGAGAAAGGATCAAAGGGGCTGAGGGGTTTGTAGCCCCTTAGGATGAACAACAATGTGAACTAACTAGTACCCTCAGAGTTCCCAGAGACTTAACCACCAACCAAGGACTATACATAGTGGAACTGATTGTTCTGGCAGCATGTGTATAGTAGAGGATTGCAAAGTCGATTATCAATGGGAGGAGAGGCCCTTGGCCCTGTGAAGGTTCTGTGCCCCAGTGTAGGGGAATGCCAGGGCCAATAAGTGGGAGAGGGCAGGGTGGCAGGCATGGGGAGGGGGGAGGCAATAGGGGTTTGTTCTTGTTGTTTTGTTTGTTTGTTTGTTTTTTTGGAGGGGAAGCTTGGAAAGGAGAAATCATACGACATGTAAATAAAAAAATCTAAAAAAAAAAAGTTTTTTCTTCCTTTAATATTTTATTAGTGTATTGAGCAATAACTGACTTTGGTGTTGATTGTGTGTCCTGACTTTTTACTGAGTTCATTTATTAGTATTTGTCATGTAGGAAGTCTAGAGTTTTATACATACACTTTTGTTTGTGATCGGTAAGTGCATCTGCCTCTTCTCTTCTGGGGTAGGGGCCTCATCTTATTCTCGAGCTTAGAGGAGAATCATTCAGATTTTTGTAGGGCATGTGATGAGAGCTGTGGGCTTTTCACATGTAACCTTTATTACGGTCAGATAATTCCTTTCTATTTTCTTTTCTTTTTTTCTTTTTTTTTTTTTTGGTTTTTTGAGACAGGGTTTCTCTGTATAGCCCTGGCTGTCCTGGAACTCACTCTGTAGATCAGGGTGGCCTCGAACTCAGAAATCCACCTGCCTCTGCCTTCCAAGTGCTGAGACTAAAGGCGTGAGCCACCATTGCCCAGCCCTTTCTATTTTTTTTTTTTTTTTTAACATCTCTACTCACTCCATGGTTCTCCCTTCCTCCTCTCCTCCTAGTTCCCCCTCTCCTCTACCCACTGCCCCCATCTACCCCTCTCCCTTTCTCTTCTGAAAAGGGCAGACCTCCCACGGAAATCAACCAAACATGGCGTGGCAAGTTGCAGTAAACGTAGGCTCCTCCCTCATTTTAAGGCTGGACGAGACAACCCAGTATGAGGGAAAGGGCCCCCAAAGCAGGCGAAAGAGTCAGGGGTAGCCCCTGCTCCCGCTGTTAGGAGTCCCACAAGAAGATCATACTACATAACCCCATATCATACAGGCAGAGGGCCTACATCAGTTCCACGAAGGCTCCCTAGTTGCCCGTTCAGTCTCTGTGAGCCCCTAGGAGCCCAGGTTAGTTAATTCTGTGGGGTTTCTTGCAGTTTCCTTGACCTTTCTGGCTCCTACAATTCTTCTCCCTCCTCTGAAGGGTTTCCTGAGCCCTGCCTAATGTTTGGTTGTGAGTCTCTGCATCTGTTTCCATCAGTTGCAGGATGTAACCTCTCTGATGACAGTTGGGCTAGGCAGCAATCTATGTGCACAGTGGAGTATCATTAGGAATAATTTCATCAACTTTTTTTTTTTTCCAGTCATGTTTGGTTCTAGTCTAGGGCTATCCAGTCTTTGGGTCTTGGGTCTCCAGGCAGTGTCATTACACGGGTCTCAAGCTGGACCAGTCATTGTTTGTCCATTCCTACAATTTTTGTGCCACCTTTACCCCAACACATCCTGTAG
>JADRCD010215294.1:0-19355 GCA_019843815.1 Montemys delectorum
GAGAGAGAGAGAGAGAGAGAGAGAGAGAGAGAGAGAGAGAGAGAGAGGCCTCAGAAGGTGGATCCTAGAGTGCAGAGCGTGAAACCAAGAATCAAGAACATGAACATCAGACTTGTGGCCCCTGTAATACCTGCAGCACTCAGGAGGAGAAGGCAGAAGAGTCCTGACTTCAAGGCCAATCTGGGCTACATATTGGGTTCCATGCCTCTTAATATGAGCCTGCCTCAAAACCAAAACAGAACAGTAAGCAAAAGAAACAACAAAAGGAAAAGTGGATCAGAAAAGTGGATCTCTCCTCATAAGGAGAGAATGGGTCTAATCAAATGATTGGTGCTCTTTGCTCCTAGAATTGGAACTGACGACATCTACCTAGCTAAATTTCAGTCACTGTGGGACAGTGATAACATTTCTGTGCTGGTTGGTTTTTCTGCCAGCTTGACACCACCTAGAGTCCCCCGGTGTCTTGGTCACTGTTCTGTGGTGAAGAGACACCATGACCAAGGCAACTCTTATAAAAGAAAGCTTTTTCTTTCTTCCTTTTTTTGAGATAGGATTTCTCTGTGTGGCCTTGGCTATCTTACTCTATAGACCAGGCTGGCCTTGAACTCACAGAAATCGGCCTGCCTCCGCCTCTTGAGTGCTGGGATTAAAGGTGTGCACTATCCCGTCACTCCCTAGCAAAGAAAGCATTTAGTTGGAGTCTTGCTGACAGTTTCTGAGGTTTGGTCCATTATCATCATGGTGGGGAGCATGGTGGCTCACACAGTGCTGGGGCAGTAGCTGGACCTTCTCCCCAGGTCTAGAGAGAGAAAGAAACAGTGGGTTTTTGAAAACCTCAAAAGCCCTTAAAAGCCCAATGACATCCATCCTCCATCAAGACCATACCTCTTAATTCTTTTAATCCTATCAGAGAGTTCCACTAGTGAGTAACTATTCAAATACATGAGCCTGTGGGGAGCCACTCTTACCCAAACCACCACATCTGGAAAGAGAGAACCTAAAGTGAGGAATTGCCTAGATCAGTGGCCATGTCTACAAGAGGTTGTCAGATCGATGAACGGTGTGGGAGGACTCACTCCACTTTGGGCAGCACCATGCCCTAGGCCAGTTGGTTTGGGTAATATAAGAAGAATGGCTGAGCATGAGTCAGTGAGCGAGCAAGTAGAGTTCCCTTCATGTCTTTTTCCTGAGTTCCACTTGTGTTCTTGCCCTGACTTTCCTTGGATGGATCACGACCTGGAAGTACAATTCAGATAAGTTCTTTCCTCCCCTGACTTGTTTTTGTTCAGAGTGTTTTTATTACAGCCACAGAAGTCAAACTAGAATGATATTCTTCTCACTTACCTTCTTTTAAATGGAGCTGGGGAGGGGTCCTTGGCATAACCCATTTCTGTTTCACCATTATGACTTACGTGTGTTGAGGTCCAATAACTTTTTCTTTTTAATTCATCAGTCTCTGGACTAACATGAATTCAACTCAAGAAACTCTATTAATCTCTGTTTCTGAGTTATGTGAGCAACAAGGATTGCTCTTCAGGGACCCTGGTCTCTGGGTACCTACCTTCTTTATGTGAAGCACAGGTGGCCTAAATGCTTTCTCTGATATCTCCAGAATCCTCTTCCCCTTTCTCCTTTTAAAAGATTCATTTAATGTTTTATTTTATTTTGTGAGAGTATGTGTTTGTGTGTGTGCATGTGTGTATGTGTGTGTCCCCAGAAGAGGGTGCCTGATACATTGGAACTTACAGGAGGTTGTGAGCTGCCTGGTGTGGGTGCTGGGATCTCAATTGGGGTCAATAGGAAGAGCAGGGCATGCTCTAACTTTTGAATCACCACTCCCGGTTCCCATTCTTCCTTTTTTGAAGGGCAACGAATGTTAATAACTGAGTAGTTCTAGTGGCTTGTTTTCTGTTCATGGAAGCCCAGAATTCTGGAAACTGATTTTTGTCCTGTCTCTGTCTCTTTCAGTCTCAGCTCGTAGTGTTTCTAGTGATGCAACGTTTTCAAAGTCTTTGGGTTTCCTGTGTATGTCAAGAAAATTCATGTTATTGGATGAGAATTCTCTACAGTTCCTTTTTGTATAACCCCATCTCTACTCTTGGCATCTGTTGTGATGGAGAATTGGATCACTCATTCAGGGATCCTATAGAAGGTTGTCCAGGTCTACCTTGAAGTCATCTTCAGGGCTGTCTTAATAAATCTCTTCTAATATAGATAGGTTGAGAATTCCCCATATCCTCCAGTTATATCAAGGAGAAAGCAGACCACCCTTTGCCTATTCTGCTTGGGAAACTCCTCAGGGAAACAGCCAGTTCATCACATACCAGCTTCACTTTCCACTCAGCCCTAGTCTGACTGTAGTGTAACCAGGTTCTCTCTCACTGTGGAACAAAACATCTTTTTTCCAACATCAGATGATGTGCTCTACAGTTCTGTAACAACACCAGAGATATCTTTTAAAAATTATTATTATTGTGTGTGTGTGCTTGTGTGCACATGCATGCATGTCATGTATGTGAAGGTCGAAGACATTTGGGAGTCAGATGCTTTCATTTCATTGTGGGTTCTAGTTATAGAACTCAGGTTGTCTGGTTTGTGTGACAAGCAATTTTACTCACTAAATTGTGTCACATGTCCAATATGTCCTTTTATAAAGACATCAGTCATTATATTTGTGTGTCCACTGATCCAATATGACATCAATTTGACCCCTTTTCTCATTAAGATAACATCATAAGGTTCTAGTTAGGGACAAGAATCTTGGGAGTGAGATACTATTTACTCTAGTATTCATATGAATTGATTGAAACTATTTTAATTTTGTGTTTGAATGGTTTGCTTGCATGTATGTACACTATATGCCTGCAATGCCTGTAGTGGCCTGAAGAGGTCATTAGATCTCTTGGAATTGCAGTTACAGATGCCTTGGGCAGCTCTTGGGAGAAATGTTAATTTCTACAGTCCTCTGAAGAATAGTTTTTCTTCAAGTGGAGGCCAAGAGACATAAATTTATATTTCAAAAGAAATAATGGCAAACATCTGCCCATGTGTCCTCCTCCTCCCCAGCTGTTACTTCTACACCATTCATTGTGACCTTCTGTCCCTCTGAGAGGTTTTTTTTGGGGCAGTGGTCTCTAGTTATCCCAACTTAAGACTTGGCCTCTGACATAATAACATGTTTAATCCTGTGTCCTTGATTTCTGGTCTTCATCATCATTTATATTTTAGGGACTGGAGAGATGGGTCAGCCCATAAAGCACTTGCATTGTAAATGTGAGGGGCTCTGAGAGCTATCATTAAAAAGCAGTGTACACACTTGTAATCCTAGCCATGGTGAGACAGGAGGCAGAGGCAGGAGGATCTCTGGGGCCTTTCTGGCTAGGTTCCTGGTTAGTGATAGCCCCTATCTCAAACAAAATGTAGAAGGAGCCTGAGGAATGACACTCTGGGTTGTCTTTTCACTAACAGAAAGGCATAGGGGCTGTAGGGCGAGGAGAGGACAGAGAGGGAGAGAGAGGAGAGAGGTGTGTGTGTCCATCTGCACACGCACCCATGCAAACATGTATACACATACAAAATCCTTATTTTACTTTTTCTACTTGCTTATTGTTTACATTTCTAATGAGAATCGTTTCTGAGATAGTAAAGGATGTATTTCTCATTCTATATTCTTCTAGATCCCTAGTACCTATAACAATATCTGGAACACTAGGGGGTGCTCAAAAATTTTGTTCAATAATGGGATGTGTTCTTACTGAGAGAGAGAGAGCTTCTGGGAAGTGGGCATCTAGCTGCTGTAGGCAGGAGCCGGTCTTCTCTGAATAAACATTTGCTCTCTTAAGCTACTGAGTGAATCTCTAGATGAGGCAGGGTCAGGGATTTAGAGTCCTTGCTTTGAACCCCATTGGTCTGAAGGTTTCAGACTTTGGGAAAATAATTGGAGTGGTCAGTGGACTGGAGGTAAGAAATAAAGTAAGAATTGAGATTCTCTGGGGCTGCTGCTGTCTTGTGGTTCACCAGACCACCTTTGATCCATCTTTCCCGGCCCTTGGCTCCACACTCAGATTCTTTCACAAGTGTTTAGAAGGTAACTGCATCCTCTCCCAGGCTGTTTCCCTAGGATATGGAAGTTAAAGACAAAATGTCTCAAAAAAAAAAAAAAAAAAAAAAAAAAAAAAAAAAAAACACCAAAAAACCCACTTTGAATTGCTCAGAGGAGGGTGCTAAGCGGAAGATGTTATTAGTCAAAGACATTCCTTTGAAAACAAAAATTGCTGTATCACACAACCTCTCCCCACTACAGGGTGGAATTAATGAGGAGTTTGCTCAAGATTCCCAGCTTCAAAATGATCTTCCAGGTGGCCAAAGGAAATTCACATTTACACTTCAATCGGAAACCCCTCTGTAGACACCATGAGGAGGGGGGCTTAATTTTCTGAGATCACAAATGGCTACCCCCCTTCTCAAGAAGAAGAGAGCCCCTGATAAAGACAGTCTGGTATCTGGGGACCCTCCTGCTAATTAGAAAAGTGCATCTAATTTCACGGAGTTCAGCTCATATTAATTTATTCTGGGGCTTGTTGGTAATGAAGCCATGTGCTTGTTTCTTAAGAAGAAAACATCAGAGAGAAGAAGGATGGCTATGGGCTTGTGCTGCCTGTGCCCTCTCCTGTCTGCTAGCTGAGGGCGCAGCATGCAGCTATAGCTATAGTACCCTGTCACTGAGGCAGCACTTTGTGACTTCACTGTGGTTAGTCCAAAGTAGGGAGTCTATTTTAATATGATGTTGACACTAGTTGAGCAGTGTCACCAAGCCTTAAGTCATGAGTGTTGACCAAAACCGATATAACCGTTTCTACAAACACAGTCCAACCGTGGTCACCCCAACCTCTTGTCAACATCTACACACTCCTGGTGTGGATGGCCATTGTCCTTTGGCATTGACATTCTAACCATGGCTAATATTGAACAAATCTACTTTTATCGTTAGAAGCAGGTGGTGAGTAGTGGGTAGACACCAGAACTTAGCACTCTGTCCAATATTTCTACCTTTTTACTGAATTCGGTTTTCAAGGCCTGGATTTCTGTTTCACTCAGTCATATGCTTGTGTTTTCCTGGGCATTGCTCGGGTGCTTATTATCCTCTTTGAGTCCACTGAGCTCTTTGTTCGTGCTTTCTTTAAACCCCTAGACATTTTTGATGAAAGTTATGCTTTTTTAAAGTTCTGTGTTCCTGGGGTTGCTCTAGGTAGTTCTCATTGGAGAACATGCCAGTAAGACCGGTGAGCTTTTTGTGGGGCACATACTGTCTTGGCCTTTCATATTGTTTGTGTATTTGTGATGAGACTGGAGTGTGTAGGCTTCTTGTATTGGTTGTATAGTGGATGTGAGATTCTAGGGTGCTTCAGACTGGCCCGGAGCAAAGATGTTTGACCCAGGCTAGGCCTAGAGGTTGGTGGGTTGGCTGTAGAATGGGTGGGTCAGGATCAGGTGGGCTCACCAGATTGCTGGTGCATGGATGTGCCACAAGGCCAAGCCTAGAGGTTGAGAATATGCAAACGGCTCAACACTTCTGTCTTGAGCTGACTGGATTGCTTCCTCTGCTGAGGCTTTGGGTTGGGTCTGGGAAGATTTTCCGGCCCCATCTTGAATGCCAGAGTCTCTGGTTTTCTTTAGTTCCAAGTTTGTTCATAGCCTGCAGAGACTAGCCTGATCCAGAATTTCACATTTATTTAGAATCTGTTGACCTCCACTGGTCTCTAGAGAGTGGGTCATACTCTGACACCTAGGTCAGAGTCATTCCAAGAGGATGACAGGTTAACGAAGGGAATTTCAGTCAGACAAGCCTCTCTGGATAGGAGTTTCCTTCATAGCTGGGAAACATTGACACCTGGGAAGAAGAGTGCAGAGGGCCCTGTGCATTGGTTACTCTTGTTATGCTGTAGAATATCCACAGGAAGAGACTTAAGGACATTTTACCTAAACTCTGCAGTCTGGATTTCGCCTCCCCATTTGCCTTTTTTATTGAGCCTTTACTTCTTGCTAAACCCTGGACCAGGTACAGAAAGAGATGAGGCCAGTGGAAGAGGAGGAGGGAGGGGGAAGGGTATGGAAAAGCAGGGTCTAACTCACTGCATGAGCTGCCCCAGCAAGCTAGAGTTTGGTAGCTTGCACAGCCCCTCCCCATACCTCAGATTTGTTTCAGGAATGCATTGCCCTCCCCACCCTTCGTACTTCCAGGACCCAGGGAGGTCTATCCTCACCCGGAGAGGGTGCTAGGGCCCAGGGTTTCAGCAAGCCAGTTGGAGAGTGTCCACGTGTCGGGGACAGCTGGGCACAGCCTCTGTGTCCTGGCTGCACACCTGTTGGAAGTTATATTTGGAACAGTAAATCTTGGGGAATGAAGAGAGAGAAGCCAAAGGAAAAAAGGGGGGGGGGGGAGAATGATAAAACTCAGAACAGGATGTTAACACTGGAGTAGAAAAGCCACAGCCTCCTCTGGGTAAAGAGGGGATGGTGGGGTTTTAGGCAGGGGTGGGGGAGGGGCAGCGAACCCATACTGCAAACTGCAATCAGAAAAAAAAAACTGGCTGCTGACATGACTGGGGAGTGGCAACTCTGTGCTAGCACAAAGGCATCTCCTGAGAACATGCACATACACACACATATATACATATATATACATACATACATACACACACATATATACACACATATATATACATATATATATATATATACACACACACACACATACATACATACACACACACACATACACAGATAATTATTTTTCCTGTGTGTGTTCCTCTCTGTGTGGCATGTGTGCAGGTATGCATGCACAAGTGAATGGAGGCCAGAGGTTGTCGGCAAGTGTCTTTCTCTAACTCTTTTCACCTTATTTCCTGTAACATGGAGCTAGCAAGCCCCAGGGATCTGCCCCCTTCCCAGCATGGGGACTGCAGACACATGCCTGCTTTTGTGCCTAGATTTTTTATGTGGGGGCAAGAACTTTGTCCACCAAACAATCTGCTCAGGCCCTAAAAAGAAACCTCTTCTAGAATTGAGACCCATCCACTGAGAAGCAGGATGGAAGCTTTGTATTCTCACTCCCTTTCTGGGTTCCTCTAGGGGGATCCCCCTCAAATGTTACAAAGAAGGAAACACATTAAGAGGTTAATAGTTAACAGGCTTCAGCCACATGCATTTCCACCCATTAGTCGCTGGTTGCCTTAATGGAATATAAACATACAGAGGGTTTTTTGTTTTTTTTGTTTTTTTCTGGTTTTTTGAGACAGGGTTTCTCTGTGTAGCCCTGGCTGTTCTGGAATTCACTCTGTAGACCAGGCTGGCCTCAAATTCAGAGACCCGCCTGCCTCTGCCTCCCAAGTGCTAGGATTAAAGGCATGTGCCACCACCGCCCGGCTACAGAGGAGTTCTTTATGGTACAAAATAAATCTCCTGAAAAGTTGAAAGCAAGGCAGTAACTTTATCACACTACGAATGTACATCCATTGTGTGGGCAAGGGAGGTATGAACTATTTGCATTGAATACCAGATTTAAGTGACCTGGAGGCCCAACACTCAGGGATTAGAATGTGAGAATTATGTAAATCTGGATCACTGGAGGACTTCCACTTTAACCTAGCAACCTAAGACAAGCTACAAGAGTATTGGTAAAGCTAATTTAAAGAGATGATTCTAGTGCAAATAGCAAGAACAAGCAGCCAGGTCACGGGAACAGGGTGAAGGACTGACCGCAAGGCCTCCCCCCCCCGCCCCCCCAATGGAAACCCTGGGGTTGTTTTACAATGTTGCTAAGCTGTGTGGCAGACAGATTCCTTGCAGAGGCTCAGTTGGAGTCCGGGTAATTTTAGTTTATGAACAGCACATTTTAGTAACCCTCTGTGACTCACTCATTAGCAGCAAGTAACCTTCCGTAGACTCAACACATGAGTCACTTTCCTGCAAGAATGAAAAGAGAGGGTCCTTCTCTTCTCATGGCTGCCTCCTCCTCTTGCTGTCTCCTCTCTCTCTCTCTTTTTTTTCCTGGGCTCCTGAGATCCCTCACTTAATCCTCAAGTCCCACCTTTCTCTCTCTATTGCCCAATCACAGGCTCTAGCCTTTTATTGACCAATTAGCTTGGGGAGTAAGGTTTGCACAACCAAAGCTGGTGTACCTGAGAATTCACTCTCATCTTGGGGCAACCAGAAATTGTGGGGCACAGAATTTTAGCATTTAAATACATAGCAGCACCGGACCAATCCCAACACCCTGGTCTAACTTACTCTAATATCAACCTTAGGACTCTACAGGATGTGTATGTACCCACATACATGTGTGCACATACACGAAAACATGCACACACACACACACGTATGACACACACAAAAGTAGGAAAAGAAAAACCATTTGACCAAACTTGACTTCATCTAACTTGTACAGATTTTTCTGTTGTCAGCATTTCCTTGGAAATACAGTGCAATACTGTGTGCAGAGCCAGTAATTGCCATTCTAGAGGCGACACACATGCTGCTGGAGAATGAGCACAGGTCACACGTGATTCTGACACCATTTTGTATGAATTTTGGTACCTAAGGTGAGTCCTGAAACAAATTCCTGTGGAGAGGAGGGTCAAAAGTAGGGTCCCCGATTTTCTCATTCCGTTTGACCCATTCATTCACTCCTTTATTCCTTCACTTTCCTTTTCCCCAACTCCTCTTCTGGTCTATTCTAGAAGGGTTGGTCCCCAGCATTCTACCAAAGCAGCATTTTCCAGATCCCTTCCCCCATGAGTACCCTATCATTCTCCCTGGTGTTGTTAAAAGTATACCAGCCCATCTCTATTTCTCCATACTGACCCAGGCTTGGAAACATAGCCTCAGTCTCAGTTGCCAGTGAGCAATGCCTTTGGTATCACCGAGTCTACTGATGAATACTGCCAGTCTGTTCTCTGACTTTCTAGCAGTCTTTCACAGGGCATCTTCATTAGGGTGTAATTTTAATCAACAAACTGCACATATGTAAAACATATAAGTGACTACACTTTGGCTTTGTATATACCTGTGAAGCCATCGCATCATACATGAACATCTTTATCATTCCCCTAAACTTCCCCATGCCTGTCTATAAGCCCCCTCTCCTGCCTCTCACATTGCCTCCCACTACAAGTGGATTGCATTTTTTATTTTTGTTATATAACAAATAGTTGCAAACATTATCTGCTTAAAACAATAGACATTTATCATTCCCTATCTCTTTTGGATCAAGAATGTGAGGCTATGTGGTCTGAAGGGTTTCTTTAAAGGCTGTGATCAGACATTGGCTGAATGGAGGAGTCTCACAGTGGGAAAAATTAGTTTCTCACAGCTATTGAACAGAGGGTGTCACTTTCTTACTAGTTATTTGCTGCAGGCCTCACAGGAGTGTGTGTGTGTATGTGTGTGTGTGTATGTGTGTGTGTGTGTGTGTGTGTGTGTGTGTGAGAGAGAGAGAGAGAGAGAGAGAGAGAGAGAGAGAGAGAGAGAGAGGGAATACATACCAGCCAGCAATATGGAGTCCACCATCTGTTTATAACATTAATGTCAAAGCTGGAATAATTTTACAACATTCTGTTCATTAGACATGAGTCACCCTTGGCAGCTTGAGAGATGGCAGCTCAGCAGTTAAGAGCACTCATTGCATGTCCTGAGATCAGTTCCCAGCACCCACAATGGGTGGCTCACAACCACCTTACTCTAGATTCAGGGGATCCAAACTTCTTCTGGCTTCTGCTGGTATTACACACACACACACACACACACACACACACACACACACACACACACACACACACACAGAGTTACTCCAGTGCCCAGCCAATGTGCCAAGTGGGAACACTAGGACATGGTAACAAGAGAGAGCCGTTGAGGAGCTAACCTACCACACTTACTAACCTGTTCTCTGTTACTGCACTGTTTATTTAAGTGCAGTCATTCAGTATGTACTCTTTTTTGATCTGCTTTCATTCACTTAGCTATTTATTCTGTTGTATTTATTAATTATTTATTTTCATTGTTGAAGGCATTCCACTGTATAAATATCTCTTATGTAGAGAAAATCTCTTATGTACTGTATGGATGTAACTTCTGTCAATTAAAATTGATTGGCCTGTCGTTGAGGCAGGAAATAGAAGGTGGGACATCCAATAAGCAGAAAGGAATCTGGGATAGATCCAAGCAGGGTAGGACAGGGTTCCAGAGAAAGAGGAAGATGGTTTCGTGTAACTAAGGATCAGGAAAATAGACACATGGCAGAACTAAGACTAGAATAGTGGGATTATTAAATTATAAATCAGTCGGGGAACATGTCTAGCTATATGGTCTAGAGATTTGTAAATATATTTGAATCCCGGAGTCATTATTTCTGGAAGCTAGGTCAGGGAGGAAAAATATGCACTTACAGAAAACTCCCTACTACATATCAAATGATTTGCTTATTCACTTGCTGATGTGTATTTATAGTTTTTGGCAATTATAAGTAAATCACACACACACATATAAGTGAAAAATAATTCTTTAAAAACAGATCATTTAAAAGTCTTCTTAGAAAGTCTTTTTTTTAAAAAAAGATTTATTTATTTTATATATGTGGGTAACATTGACTCTTCAGAGGCACCAGAAGAGGGCATCAGACCCCATTGCAAATGGTTGTGAGCCACCATGTGGTTGCTGGAAATTGAACTCAGAACCACTGGAAGAGCAGTTAGTGTTCTTAACTGCTGAGCGATCTCTCCAGCCCCTTAGAAAGTCTTAAAATCAGTCACTGTAGTACCAACTGATTATAATTCTAATTTCCATTTCCTGGTCATTAGTGTGCTCTTATGTGCTCATTCACTATTCACCATCTTTGGTGAAGTGACTGTTCACATCATTTGCTTATTTTAAATTTAGGTTATTTGTTTATTTAGTTTTGAGAGTTCTTTGGATTTGAGTCTGTTATTGTTTTAGTCTGAAATGTCTCCTATCGATCTGCTCATGCTTTGAACTCCCTGTTTTGTGGTAGCAGGAAGCTAGGCAATCTGTAGGTGGTGGGAGAAGGTCACTAAGGGCAGTCTTCGAACTGGCTCTTGCTGCTTGCTCTGCCCCTTAGTCCCTGGGATGCAAACAGCCTCTGCATGTGCTCTTACCTCCAGGAATCAGGATATTGACTGCTGCACCTTCCCCATCACGATAGACAAGAATCCTCTGATACCCTGAGCTGAAATAAATAAGTCTTCCACATTATACTGTGTTCATCAGGTATAGCAATACCTGTATAACTGCAGGTACACTGGGCACAGATTTTTATTTTCCCTCTGTAGTTTGTCTTTTATTGGCTTAACATCATCTTTCAAAGACAGGAAAACGTAATTTTCATGAGGTCTAACTGGCTCATCACATCTAGGCAATCTTTGCCTGATCCAAGATCACAGTGAATTTCTCTTACATTTTTTCTATGATTTCTATGGTTTCAACTACAATGAAACCTATGATTCATTTTGAGTTAATTTATATAATGATACAAGATATACATCATTTCTATGCTGCTTAAGACCCGCTCTGTTGATTCTTCACAGAGTCACATTCCATGGCTGGAATCAGTTGTCTGTCACAGGCAGATTGACTTCCGGATTCTGCTGGTTAATCAATCTCTCTTTTGTAGCACATCGTGAGGACCACAGCAGCTGTGTAGCAAATCTTAAGATTAGGTGGTGTTGACCCTCGAACTTTGTTCTTCCGTTACAAAGCCTTCGTGGTCCTTCTGGGTCTCTTGTATTTCAATACAAATTTTAGAATCTGCTTGTCCGTTTCTAAAGGAAAAGCCTGCTGGGATTTTGAGTGGGATTGTGCCAAATCTGTCCATTGATTTCGGGGGAAGTAACCCAGCGAGTCATCCAACATGAGACCATAGACAACATCTCTTCATTTAGTTAGGCTTACTTTAACTTTTCCCATCAATGATGTATAGATTTCAGTGTTCAAGTGTTTAATAGATCTTTCAGATTTATTACTAAGTATTTTATGTTTGTTTATAGCTTGTAGTTGATTTTTAAAAAATGTCAGTTTCTGACTGTCTATTGCTGTTATCTAGATGTATAATTGATTTTTTTTGGCATATTGATTTTATATCCTGCAAACAATGCTAACTAGTTATTGATTCTGGTAGGGATTTGTTTTGTAGATTCCATTAGATCTTCAATATAGCAGATCATATACATAAAGGCTTATACATAAAGGCTATGGGCTTTTTATTTCTTCTCTTGGACCCACTGCTTAGGCTAGGACCTCTAATTTAATACTGAATGAGAGGTAGGGAGAATAGACATTTTTGCTTTGCCCTGATCTTAGGGGTTTCTATGTATGTGGCAGTCATGTCTAACATTAGCTGTAGGTTTTTCATAGACCTTTTTTGTTAAACTGAAAAAATGGTTTCTATCTCTGTCTTGCTGAGAGTTTTCAAATAAGAGGATGTTGTATTTTGTCCAGTTATTTTTCTGCATTTTTATGGCAATGACGATATCCTTTTTCCTTTTTGTTTATTAATATGGTGAGTCATGCTGGTTGATTTCCTGATGTTAGACTAGATCCCTATCCCTTGCATAAACTCCACTTGGTCATGATGCATTTATCCATCTTTAATATATTGCTAATTGGATTTGCTAACAATTTATTTGGAATGTATGCATTTACTATTGGGGTGGTTATTGATTTAGTGTCTACTTGGGATGTCTTTGGTTTTGGTGTAATGTCACCTTCCAGAATGAGTTGGAACTACGCTCCCCTCTTAAATTTTTTGCAAGAGTCTGTGTGCAATTAATGCCCCCTCCCTCACGTGTGTTTGGATAGCGCTCTGTGGGCTCTCCCTCTTATGCTAGGTGAAGCTACCCAGGCCAGAGCCTCTTTGTGGGATGTTTTAAACTAAAATATTGTTTCTTTGACAGATCTATGTCGAATTATGTTACCTGTTTGCTCTTGAAGGAGCTTTGGCATTTTATGTCTTTCAAGGGATTTGTCATTTTTCCCCAAGTTGCCACAACATTTAGCTATTCACAACATTACCTTATTCTCATTTTTATGTCTGCAGTGCTGCCGTTTCTCTCATTCCCATTGGTAAAATTTATATTTTTCTCTCCTTAGCAATCTAGGTAGAGCTTTATCTGTTTTATTATTGTCCCAGGGTAGTTGCTTCTGGTTTCAATTATTTATTTTCTATGTCCCCTGTCCTTTAGTTTTGAGTTATGATCTCACTATGTAGCCTTGACTGATCCAGAACGCACTTAGACTAGGCTGGCCTTGAACTCACAGAGATCTGCCTGGCTTTTCCTCCTGAGTGCTGGGATTAAAGGTGTGCACTACCACATCAGGTTCTATTTTTGTCTTTGTGTTTTCATGTTTTCCTGTCTTCTTACTTCCAGTTCAATATGTTCTGAATGTGGTTGCTATGGTTATTTCTTTCCTAATAAAGGGGTTATTGTGCTTAAATTTATAAGTATTGTTTTAGCTGATTTCACACATTTTTGTGCTATGCTTCTGTTCAGTTAAAATACCTTTTGTTTTACAATTATCTATTTGTATGTGTATATGTGTTACATGTGTGTGTATATATGCATGTATATGTGTGTATATGTATGTGTGTATGTGTGTGTGCATGCACATGTGCCTCACTGTGTGTGTAGAAGAAAGGGATAACTTTCAGGACGTGATTCTCTTCCCTTCTACTGTGTGAGTTCCAGGAAGACTGGAATTGAACTTAGGTAGGCAGGTTTGATGTCAAATGTCTTATTCACTGAGTCCTCTCCTCTGCCCCCCAGTACTTTTATTATTTTCTCAGATTAGCAGCTCTTCTCACTCTGGGATTTCTTGTATGTGTGCATATGTGTGTGCTTCTGCCTGTGTGTGTGGGTACCAGAGGTCAATGTCTGGTGTCATTCGAAGTTGCTCTCCACTTTACCTTTTGATATAGGTTCTTTCACTGAACCTGGGGCTCACCAGTTGTGCTGAAGTGGCTGCCAGTGAGCTCCAGCACCCTCTTGTCTCTGCCTCCCCAGCACTGGGATCCCAGGTGTGTGCTGCTGCATCAGCTTCTTTCTCTTCTTGGGGCTTCTGGAGGATCAAACTCGAGTCCTCATGCTCATGTGGCAAGCTCGTTTACTGACTGAGCTATTGCCCAGTCCTTGCTTTGAGCTTTGACCAGGCCCTGCCTGAGGCCTGCCTTCCAGTCTTAGATTTCAGAAAGCTGGGAATGTGAGATGTTCTCCCTTTTCGGTCTCTCAGAGAGAACTATCAATTATTTGATGACTGAAGTCTAGCAAGCCGTTGCTTCCCATGTTTTCCTGCTGCTTTTCATTGTTTCATGTGGCTGAATTCTATCAGACCTTAACAGCACAGGCATTCCAAAGCTGTGTAAATTCTTCCAGGCTGCAGATGAAGGTAAAATAGTCACGAGGCTGGTGTAATGCTGATTGGAGCACGAAGAAAGCCACAGAACGGTATAAAAAAAGGAAGACCCGAGGCTAACATCCCATGGACAATAAGGTGGAAATCTTAAACAGACCAGTGGGAACCAAGTCCTGTGATGGGAACACAGATAACTCATGGTGGCTGATTTGAAATTTTTTCCAGGATCACATGATTGACTCAATACTAGAAATTCTTTTAGTGGAGCAGAAAGAAAGCACTTTTGTTTTGCTTGTTTTGTTTCAGTTTTGATTTGTTTTGAGGTCAGTGTTAAAAGTGAAAGTTTTTCTTATAGTTATGGAGAATAGTTATAAGGTTCCAAAGTTTAGAATATATAGATCATATAGAACATGATCTATACCTTGATCTGTTCTTATTCTACTATTTTCCCCCTCTTTTCTCTTTAGATAATCCTGTGTGTGAGTATGTGCATGTGTGTGTGTGTGTGTGTGTGTGTGTGCATATATGTGTGCATGTGGTGTGATGTGTGCATTCACATGTGTATAGTTATGTGTATGTGAATGTGTCTCCACATGCAAGTGGATGTCAGGATAACCTTGGTCTCGCCTTTCACCTTTCACCTTTCATCTTGTTGAGGCAGAGTCTCTTTCTTGTCCTCTGCTGTGTATGCCAGTCTACTTGGCCCACTAGCTCCTGGGATTCTCCTGTCTCCCATCTCGCTGTAGGAACACTGAGATTACAGTTGGTCAGGCTAGCCCTGTAGCTTTTATGTGATTTCTGGGGATTCAGTCTCAGGTCAGTTAGACCTCCTCTCCCATTTCTCCCACTTTCTAACATTTCTGAAAATCCACAGTAAACTACTTGTTGGACCCTCTTCCATGTGATCGATTCTTAGATACAGCAACAGTGGTATGGCGTCTGCAGCCAGGAAGTGAGACTGACACTCGATATTCACTGTGCATGCCAGGAGCCTGCTACATGGGAGCATCCCTGAAGGAGAGTGACTGGGTCTGGAGGCAAAGGGTTCAGGTGACCTCAATGTGTCGAGAACATTTGTAAGCTCTAGATTGATGCATTGTACAGTGAAGTGGGCTTCCAAGCACCTTAAACAAGATCTCACCCACTGACTTGGGTTCCTTCCTGTGGCAAAAAGCATTTGCCTTGCTGGTCTTTCTTTCTGCTCAGTCCTCTGTCACTCTTAGCTTTATCCCTGTCATTGATTCTTTAACCTGTGGTCTAACCCAGAATTTCCCCATCCTCATGCTCCCAAACCTCCACATTTCTGTCTTCTCCACTCCATAGCAAAAGCCTTTTGAGTTGTATCAGTCAGGTCTAACAGGTAATAGAAACCATTTAAAACAGAGGATGTGCATGCAGGGGACTTGAGCAGGTTAAAGAAGGGCTGAGAAATGAAACAGAGGACAGCGGGACAACCCCAAAGGCCGACAGACTCACTGTACAATGCACCAACAGCTACTACAGAGGCACATGCCAGCCCTTCAGGGGTTCAGCGAGGCGTGCTCTGCTCCCTTCCACATCCCCTCTAATACATGTCTCCAAATTGTTCACGTCTATGAGGCAGCAAGCTCTGTTGGGAGGAAAGGAGCATTGCAGGAAGGTGTCAGTCAGTTTGCTGCCACTGTACAACGTGCCTCACTAGCCAATTAAATGACATCGTGGTTTCAGTCTATAGTCAATTGGCCTGCAGCTTTGAGTCTATAGGGAACTAGGGCATGGGAGAAGAGTGTGGCAAAGAAAGCTGCTTCCTTCATGGTGGCAGGGAGTGTGTGGGGGAAGTGGAGGGGGGGAGGGGGGTAAGGAGGAGAGGGAGAGGGAGGAGATATTTATGACCTACCACTACCACTTTTAGAATTGTAGGTGAGTTAGTGTGGCTGGAGCCCCAGCTGTGAAGACAGGAATTTATTAAAATAAGCAAACTAAAACAACCACTACTGCAGTTTATGCAGAGTGGGGGAGACCAGGGCTAAAGAGACTTCTACGTTGCTGCCTCAGGACTGGCAGGAAGGAGCTGGCACCATTTGGTCTAATGCTCATGGGAACTATCTCACTGTTTGTGATGTAAAAGTAAGTAGGGATAATTAGGAATATTTTAATAATGTCAAAGTATGAGGTTCCTATTGAGTACCAAATTGAGAAGACTGGGAAGTGGTTGGATGTATGAGCTAGAATATTAGGGTCTTGGTGTGCTCTAAAGATGTCAACTTGCAAGCCTTCTGAGGTTGGTCAATACCTTGGTCAACCTACATGCCGAGTAAAGGAAGCCTCCTGGCAGAAAGTGGATCCTTGGGAAATGCCAATCCTTAAGAAGCAGAAAGCGGAAGTAGGGATGGAAACCCTGGGGAAGAGACCTCAAAGCAAACTTTGCAGAAGTGAGTGAGCCATCTCTCTTCTGTTGAACCCTTTATCAGTACAGTCATCAATCAAGTTTGACTATGAGGAATTTGGAGGCTAGGAAAACATGTCCAGAAAGTATAGTGGGGAACCGGTGGCAGCATGTGCACATGCGTGTGGAGGCCTGAAGGTGGTGCTGGGCGGCACCATTAAATGTGCATCCTTCTCATTTGCTGAGGCAAAGTGTGACAGACCAATGAGAGCTTCCCATAAGGCTCATCTCTCTAGACAGCTTGCTCTGAAGAACTCCATCTCTGCCTTTTGAGGCTGGGATTAGCAGTAGGCTACAACACCCACCCAGCATTTCCTGGGTTCTGGGAATCTAAACTCCAGGCCTCATCATATATAACAAATGCCATATATCTCTTTGGCTTCAACTGTGAGTTTTAAAAATATGTGTGTGTGTGTGTGTGTGTGTGTGTGTGTGTGTGTGTGTTTTAAATTCTGTGTATATGTGTGTCTGTGTGTGGATTTGTGCATGTGAGTACAGGTGTCCATGGAGGCCAGAGGAAGGTGTTGTGTGCCCTGGAGCTGGAATCATAGGCAGTTGTGTGCCCTGCCTGAAGTGGGTGCTGGGAACCAAACTTGGACACTCTGGAAGAGCGGTGCATATTCTTACCTGCTGAGCCATCTCCTAGCCCCTAAAATAGCTTTATTGAATTATGTTTTACAGAAAATCTATCTCACACAAAATTTTTCTATGGATAGCTTAGTAAGGTCTTTTTGTTTTTCTGGTTTTTTAAAAAAATATCCGTAGTATTATGAAGCTATAATCATGATATAATTTTAGAACATTTTCAAAACACTATAAGGGAATTCTAGACATATTAGTACCTAGATAATTAGACAAATTATATAGACAAATGCCCATTCCTACTCCATCTCTGCTTCCCAGGGTATCACTAATTTGCTCTCAGTCTCTGTCTATTCTAGATATTTCATCTAAATGAAGCCATATGATATGTGCTTTTTAAACAATGTCTGGCTCCATACAGTTACCAAAACATGTTCATCCGTGCCACAGCACCTACTGCTATTTCAAGGCTTTTGTTGTTGTTTTGTTTCATTTTATTTTTTCAAGACAGGGTTTCCCTGTGTAGCCTTAGCTGTCCTGAAATTCACTCTGTAGACTAGGTTAGCCTCAAACTAAGAGATCCACCTGCCTCTGTCTCCTAAATGCGGGGATCAAAGGCATATGCCACCACTGCCTGGCTTGTTATTTCAGTTTTTATCATCCAGTAATAGTCTACTGTGCAAATATGCTATTTAGTTTATCTGTCAGTTGAATGGATGGATGGATTCTTTCCCTTGAATATGTATGTGTGAACATGTATGCATATGTTTATTTGTATGGACATAGATAAACATGTTTCAGTTTATTTAGCTAAGCCACTAGGGATAGAATTGTTGAATTACATGTTCACGGTTTTTAACATTTTGAGAAGCTGATAACCTGTTTTCTGAAGTCTTCTCACTAATTCATGTCACCACCAGCACATGTCCGGGTCCCAGTGTCTCCCCTCCCCCATCAGCACTGGTAACATCTATACTTCTGACGTCTCTGAGCCATCCTAGGAAGTGTGAAGTAGAATTGCGATCCGGTTTCAATGTACATTTCTCTAGTAGTCAGCAGTTCTGTGCATCTTGTCACAGGCATCTTGGCCATTTTTAGACCTTCTTTAATGAAGGAGCTGTAAGAGACTGTGGTCTCCTCTTGGCATTAGTAGATGTACGATTGCAAACATTTCCTTTCATTCTGTGGGTTGTCATTTCACTTTATAGTATCCTTGGAAGCATAAACAATTTTTTTGATTGACTCTAGTTTATGTATCTTCTTTTTGACTTTGATGTCCTATCCACTATGAATTGTCTTCTATTGATCAAATTTGGAGGATGTGATCCCCTCATGTGGTATTTAGAAGTGGGTCATCCAGGGATTATTAAAATAAGGGGATGGCGGGGTTCTCATAAAAGGCCCTGTGCTGGAATGCCTGTCTCAGTCTGATTTTGGTGGGAAGTTGCTCACTATTTCTCTGTTACAACATATTAGCTGTGAGTGTTCTCCAGGAGGGACTGTTTCAACAGGAGGAAGAAGGAACAAAACGCGTGGCGGCTGAACCTAGGGTCGTCGAGAAAGTTCCAGAACCCAGCTCACACCTAGTGCTAGGATTGCCACATTTTCTTTTTGAAACTATCTGGGACACTCCTCCTGGCACCAGAATAACAAGACTGTCCCTTTTCTCCCTTTAAGAAACTCATTTTTAAATACAGTTCTGGCATGCGATGGGAGAAGCAGCCATACAGTTAATGAATCTCTGGTGTGCACAATTATAGCCTAGACTGCAACTTGGCTCTGTTCTCTCCCACTCTCGTGCAGTGTCTGATTCAGTCACACACACCTACTCACAATTATAATTCTGTTCTCTGAGAGCTCTGACTGGCAGCAGGCCAGTGTGGACACACACACACACACACACACACACACACACACACACACACACACA
>JADRCD010215294.1:26007-47379 GCA_019843815.1 Montemys delectorum
TATTGTACTGGCTGGTTTTGTGTGTCAACTTGACACAAGCTGGAGTTATCACAGAGAAAGGACATTCAGTTGGGGAAGTGCCTCCATGAGATCCAGCTGTGGGGCATTTTCTCAATTAGTGATCAAAGGGGGTAGGGCTCCTTGTGGGTGGTGCCATCCCTGCACTGGAAGTCTTGGGTTCTATAAGAGAGCAGGGTGAGCAAGCCAGGGGAAGCCAGCCAGTAAGGAACATCTCTCCATGACCTCTGCGTCAGCTCCTGCTTCCTGACCTGCTTGAGTTCCAGTCCTGACTTCCTCTGGTGATAAACAGCCATGTGGAAGTAAGCCAAATAAACCCTTTCCTCCCCAACTTGTTTCATGATCATGATGTTTGTGCAGGAATAGAAACCCTGACTAAGACATATATGTTGTCTCTCTTCACTGGAATGCCAGCTCTACAAGGGCAGGATTTTTTCCAATTGTGTGTGTGTGTGTGTGTGTGTGTGTGTGTGTGTGTGTGCATGTTGAAGGTCAGAGAACTGCTTGCAGGATTCAGTTCTCTCCTCCCACCATGTGAATTCTGGGTATCAAACTCATGTTGTCAGACTTGGCAGCAAGCACCTTTACCAGCTGAACCATTTTGACAGCCCAAGGATAGTGCTTGTTTTAATCTGTCTGGGAACTGATGTGCCATTTATCTAGGGCAGCGCCTGGTAGTGTAGAAGGGGCTCACCTGAGAAGTGTCAAACCCACAACGGTTGCTAAGGCTTAGATCCTTTCTTGAGTTGCTCAGGCTCAGTCGAGACAGTCACGGCTACTCTTAAAGGGAATCTTTAAAGCAATGGCTCTCTGCCCTGGCTGCACGTTAGAATCACCTGGGAGCTTTAAGATTTAAGCTCCCAGATGGTGCATACCACACAGTGCAGCAGTTGGACAGACTGGAAAGAGTCAGGAATCATTGAAGACGTAGCGGCAGCTGTGTATCACGCCAGACTCTGGCTAGAGATGAGCTTCAGAGTAAGAAGCAGGGGAGCCTTTGCCCCATTTCTTCTAGAATTCTACAGATATTGATGGTGGAACATTTAGAGAGGGGAACCCACATTGGCATTTATGCTGCCTTAATCCAGACGCTTTCTCTTTCACAGGTGTATGAATGACATAAGGAAATGGCTCTTGGCCTAGAGAGAAGCCAAGTGGATGGTGTGGATGAGGACCACTGACATCGGGGCAGGAGAGCTACACAGGGCTGTGGGAAGGCAAGCTTCAGCAGGAAGAAGAAGAAGAAGAAGAAGGGTTTATTTAGTTTCTGAAGGTACCTGGGCCAGAGAAAGGAGAAATGGGGTGGGGCTTGAATGATCCAGCAGAAAGTAGAACATGACAGATGTAATTAGCTGCCAAACCAGAACACAAGCTACCCCAGCAAAGGGGCATTGCTGTAGGGATGGAGGGATACTGGGTACACTTGCGCAGCCCTTCAGGTGTCGAGGGAAGGAGAAACGCCTTCCGTTTGATTGCTGAGGACAGGGACCACGGATTTGCTGGTCTTGTTTGCATAAAACCAGTACAACATTTATTAGCCTTGGGTACAGACATTAAATTCTGTCACATGGTGTTTCCTTCAACTGCCTTGACAACAAGAGGAGCTCTTGTTCTAGTCAGGAGCCCTCTAGCTCCCTTAGAGTCCCCATCCTCTAGCCCTCTCACTGAGTCTAGGGCTTCCCCCTGCTTTCTGCCAGTGGAGCCCCTGTCTTCCAGCATCCTTCTCATCTCTTTCCTGTCTCTGGACCTGAGGCCTCATTAAAAGTCACTTTGGTCTTAATCAATAGTCCATCTCAGTAACAAGGGAGATGTTGGCTTGCAGAACGGAGCCTCGTAGGCTGGGGTGGGAGCAGACCCAGCCCTTGCAGACAGCCTTCCCTTCCGGATGATGCATTAGGCTGCATCAGCAGGTTTTGCTTTTTTTTTTTTTTTTTTTTTTTTCATGAGAGTATATATGGCTCCCCAAAGAAAAGTTACATAGAAGGAACCAGGAAAGTCAGGAGAGTGCACAGGAGAGTGCAGAGGAGAGTGGAGGAACACTTAGCAAGGTTCAGCTCCATTCTTTGCCACCTCATGTCCCTTCACCAGGTTCTCCCAGACTGGCCTTGAACTTGCTATGTAAGAGAAGATAGCCTTGAACCTTTTGCCCCTGAGTGATGGGATTACAGGTATGCACTACCATACCTGGTTTTGTGCAGTGCTAGGAGTGGAATCCAACTGAGTCCCAGCTCCATCTTGTCCTTTCTTTTAGAGTCTTTCAAGACACCAATATTTGCTTAAGAATATCACGTAGTATGACACTGTGTTCACCCACACCTCAGCCTGCACATGTGGGCTCACAGCTACCCACGTGCCTTCCTTATATAGACTGCCACTACTTTGGCCTCCTGGGCAGTCCTTCTCCATGTCACCCAGATGACTCCCAATCTTCCCTCACACTCTACTCCTCTCTCCTGTCATTCTGTCCTCTGGGTAAGTGCTCCCATGGTGCTAGGTGCCTCACTTTTATGGAAGACATTTTCTATAGCTGGAATTTGACATTTATTTTAGTGTTTGTTATTTTGCGACTTTCCCACTGGTCCACAAGTGATGATGACAGCTCTGTTCTCTCTTCTTCATTCAGCTCGTTGTCTGGTATTAAGTAAGTCCTCATTAAATAATTGTAGACTGAATTAATTGATGTGGTGTGTGTTTTTGGAAAGAACTTCAAGTGATTCATACCGCATCCTGGACTTCTGAAGGAGGGTTCCTCTCTCTTTGAGTGTGGAGGTGACCTAGTGATTTGCTTCAAATTAATAGAAGACAGCAAAAGTGGAGTGGACTAAGGGTCTTCAAATCCATATGCTGAAGTCCTCAGGTGTTCAGTTAGTAGAGGGCTTGCCTATCATGCATGAAGCCCTGAGTTCAGTCTCTAACATATCAACCAGGCAGGGTGGACCATGCCTGTAATTTGAGCACTTGCAAAATAAACACAGGGAGATCTTCAGAAGTTCAAGGTTATCCTTAGTTACATAGGGAGTTCAAGGCCAGCCAGGGCTGTATGAGAATGGTCTGAAAAATATCAATTAATCAATCATTCTAACTCAAGATGTGATGTTATTGAAGAGTGGTAAACTCTTGGATAAGTGATTATCTCAAGTGGCTTTGACTGTGACAGACTGTGACATGATGAACATTGTTTCTGAAGCCACTATGCTGGATTCAGGAGTTACACAGCAAAAGGACTCACTCAGTGAATAGATAGTGTAGCCTTCAATGGCTTGTTAGTGTGTAGAAGCCTGTCTTTATCATGATGAGTACATTCAAGTTTCTCCAGGTCATCACTCTGCCCTTACTCTTCTCTGAAGAAGCAGTGTTTTCACACACACACACACACACACACACACACACACACACACACACCTTAAGGGGCCCCTTGTATTTCTGTTTGTACTACTTCACATGACCATTTGGGAAGATGCATCCCTCAAACCCTGTCAGATAAGAGCACCAATCTCACTTGCAAGCCACCCCTGCCCAGTTCTCTGAACAAACTCATCCTCACAGACCATCCTGCCCAGCCCTCTGCCCAGGCATTTTATCAGGGGGGCTCAGCATTATATTTGAGCAGTAATAATGAGGAATGGAAATGCAGGAATTGTTCCTCAAGTGCCCCCAGGTCTTTGGCTCCAGTCACTCAGCCCCTCTCCTCCGTGAGTTACAAGCCTTGTCTGGCCAACACAGCAGAGTGTGGGCAGAGCACTCTTCCAAGCTAGTCCAGCTGCCCTGGCCAGTAGGGAATACTCTTTCCCCATTTGCTTAGTTCCAGCTTCCCAAGGCTTTGGAGAGAAGCTCCCTGGCTGGGGACACATGGAACCTTCCTCTGGAACTCATTTCTAAAGTACAACCAGTGCTTAACTGCTGAGGGGAGAAGTTTTTGCTTATGGCTAGAAACCTCTGAGCTACTCTGGTTTACTGGTGGCACCAGTGTCCTTTCCTGTGTGGTGTTGCTGTGATAAAATACCTGGCTCACGGTTTGAGGGTGCAGTCCGACACACTGGGGAAGGGATAGTAATGGGAGCAGGTGGCAGCGGCGAGAATCGAGTCTTCAGCTGGGAAGCAGAGAGACATGACTGCTGGTGCTCTGCTCAGTTATGCATTTTTCTTCAGCCTGGGATGCCAGTCTATGTTGAGAGTGGGTCCTCCCTCCTTGTAGCAGACCAGCTGCCATGATTACCCATGGGTATTTTAAAAGGAGATAAAGAGAATTGGCAAGCCATATAAGTTACCTTTACCGCGCGGAAAGGATAAAAAATTTGGCCGAGTCAGGTATGTAATTTATCCAGCCATCGTTCATTTAATAATCCTCCTAACAAGCAAAACGCTGGGATTTAAAGGGCAAAACCACTCCCACAAGTCTTTTCAGCCACCTGGCCCCATCAGCAGCTTCTTCCGTCTCCGAAGGCAGGACTTCCGGGTGTAGCTGGAACCCGGACAGAGGTGTGGCAGTTAGCGGGAGGTGGGCAGAGAGGCGTGGTTATTTGGCAGGCGGGAATTTAAAGTATCTGCCCTCTAACAGGGAGGTTACACCTCCTCAGCTAATCTAATCTAGAAAATACCTCACGACATACTCAAAGGTTTGTCTCTGTGGTGATTCTACATCCTGTCAAGTTGATAATAAAAACCATCCCACGGCAGGAGAGCAGGTGCTGCCTGAGAGCAAAAACTGCTTTCTGCTCTCTTGGTAACCCCACCCAGAGGCATCTGCCTTGCTGTGTGTGTGATGAAATTGTTCAGTCCAGAGCTGGAGTCTCTGATGGATGGCTCGGCATATCTGTCTGCAGATCTGCTTTTTGTCTTCTCGCCTCTACTCTGTTTTCAGTGGGCACAATATGGCAAAACTGGACCTCTTCTACCGGGACCCAAGATCCTTCCCTGGGAAAACATGGAGCAACATAGGACAGTTGAAGGACTTAGCTGTCTGCCAGTGTGTCCAGCCTTTTCACATTGTATCATGACAGGGTGGTACACATGCTGGGCTGCGTTTCTAACTATCCTGGGACAATGCAGCCCATAGGCAGCAGGCTGGGCTTCCTATAGGCACCAGGCTTAGCTGTTGACTATTGTCTGCGAACTCTGTGGGGTCTGCTGCTTCAGGCCCCAGAACAGGAGTCACAGGCTCACAGTCAAAAGGCTCACACTTAAAGGCTCTTGTTGACATCAGCATAGTTACAGGTACTGGCTGGCCAGAGAGCCAGGTGGAGCTAAAGTCTCATTTGAAAAGTGAAGTTGAGAGAGCTTTAGAATAATCAGTGGTGAGTCCTTACACGGATCCCAGTCTGTATATCCCTAGAGACCTGTGCCGTGCATATTATAAACCATGTCTGTGTATGCTTATCTGTGATGGCAACAAAAGTGGGCCCTGTGGGTTGGGGAGATTGCATACTGTGTAAGTAAAGAAAGTATTCTTAGTCACTGAGCAAGCATGAAGACTAGAGTTCAAATCCCCCAAACCCATGTAAAGAGCTGGGTGTGGCCATACACACATCTTTAAGCCCATTTCTGTCAGGGAGGATCCCTAAGGCTTGCCGATTGTCAGCCTAACTCCAGATCCAGTGAGAGACCCTGTCTTAAAAGAAGGTGGAGGGATATAGAGCAATGGAATTCTCTCTGTCCTCCACCTGTGCATGTGCACCTGTACATACATGTGCATGTACCCCATATGTGGAGAGAGAGAGAGAGAGAGAGAGAGAGAGAGAGAGAGAGAGAGAGAGGGAGAGGGAGAGGAGGAGGAGGAGGAAGAGGAGGAGGAGAAGGAGGAAGTTCATCCACCCCTTTACTGTCTTCCTACCTTGCCTTACCATCTGTCTACCATCAATAACCAAGCAGTTACGAACATCAAGACTTTCACAGTCTAGAGAACCACCAAAATTTACAATCACTAGCCATCATAAGACAATCATTTGGTTATGCTGGGACGCTTCTTATAAACGTCCCAGGAATTCTGAAGAGAGAATAAGAACCATTGGTGAAAGCCTCGTTAAAGGCAGAGGGTGGGGCTTCCTGGGTAAAGCATTTCCTTGTGGTGAGCAGAGTTTGGATCCCTAGTACCCATGTAAATATCATGCAAAGGATGGCCTGTCTGTAATTTCAGGGCTCAGAAGGTGGAGACAGGAGATCCCCTGAGAAAGCTGGCTAGTTAAACTAGTCCTCTCAGTGAACTCTGGATTCAGCTGAGAGAGCTGAGCTCAGTGAATAAGGTGTACAGCAACTGAAGATTGCCCACGTCAGCCTCAGGCCTTTACATGCACTTGCATGCATGCATTTAAAAGGGAGCTTCTTGAGAATGTAAGACTTGTCTGAGTCTTTTATATTTTTTATAAAACCTTTTATGTGTGTGGGTGTTTTGCCTGCCTATATGTATGTGAACCACGTGTGTGCTAGGTATGTGTGGAGGCCAGAAGAGGACATCTCAATCCCTAGACCTGCAGTTACAAATGACTGTGAGCAGCTATGTGGATTCTGGGAACCTAAGCTGGATCCTGTGGAAGAGCAGTAAGTTCTCTTGACTGCTGAGCCATCTCTCCAGCTCCGTCTGATTCTTTTCACTAACAGCTCGATGGTTCTTTGATGCAGATCTGTGGTAGGAAGGTCCATTATTCTTGGCCTCTCGATAGATGTCCAATCCTAACCTCTAGAATGTGAGACTGTGTGTTAGAGTGGATGGTAGGAGGGGGGTGAGTATTTCAGGTGGAATTAAAGTTGCTAAGCAGCTAACTTTAAAGCAGAGAAGTTATCATGGATTTCCCAGGTGCATTCTCAGTAACCACAAGGATTTTTGTAAAAGAAAGGGATGGAGAGATGAGAAAGACCTTCCAACTGGATTGGAAAGGAAGGGATGCAGGTTGTGCTAGAAGCTGAGAAGGGCCAGGAAGTGGTTTTGTTCTTAGAGTTTCTAGAAAAGAAGGCAGCCCTGACAACATGGACATTTAGGATTCCAGACTTCTGACCTTAGAATTGTAAGAAAATGCACATGTGGGTTTAAGCCTGAGTATGTGGTGATTATTATGGTAGTGACTGGAAGCATGTTGGGGAAGGTTCCAGAGAGGATAGATAGCCTGAAGGAGCTGCTGGTGAAGTGCAGGTCAGAGCTGCCATTGGCAGCAGAAGAGAAGGTGATGCAGTGGTCACAAGGGCCTGAATATAATTCTACTCTGTGGAAGCGATGGCATCCTCCTGACTCCACCCCTTTTCCAGGAGTGGAATGTCTCAACAGAGTCCATAGGGTTCTGGCTAGAAGCGGCTGGCCCCTGCCTGGTGGCCATGGAGTGACATGTGTTGTTCTCCTCTCACTGTGGGGACAGCTGCTACAGAGAGCAGAATTGCACCAGCCATACTGACCTGATGAAACCCTTAGCCCTTGTAGGGTGTCATGCTCCCCTGGCGACGTGCCCTGGTGGCTTCCCTGTGTTCTGGTTCTTCCAGGCCTTCCTGGCCTAGTGAGATACCCCAGAGCACCTGTCATGACTAGACCACATGTTCTCCCTTCCCCTAAAGATATGGAGAAGCAACTGAACCTGCATATATTCCAAGCATGTTCCCATGAGTCACTTTTCCCGACAGCGTCTGTCTACACGTTCTCAAATGTCTCTTGGGGTTCTGGCTTGAAGCCCCTTGGCTTGGAGTCCGGGAGAGCAAGGCTTCCGGAGCCTAAGATTGGTGATGGCATTTCTTGCCTGACCTCATAGTGTTGGTAGCAGAAACGGAAAGGGGAAGGACCTGTGGAGTCTAGAGTGTGTGTTAGGGGAATGGGTAGTGTTGGGGGAGTGTCTGGGGATTTTTTACAACTGGCCTTGCATCAGCACCTCCCCAAAGCTGCAGGAAAGCTAGGGCTCTGAGTGATTAGGCTGTGTGAGGATCACAGCTCATTCTACCATTCACTAGCTCATGACCTTGAGAAGGTGGCTTAGCTTCTCTGAGTTTTGTTTCCCTTAATGTGAAATGATAAGATACTAAGGAGAGGTAACCATGAGCTTTAAGGGTAGCCATTATTTGCTATTACCAAAGATGGCCTTTTGAGTTAGAGGGTCCTAACCCTCTCACTAGTCTCCAGTTACAGTCCCGAAAACATCTTTGCCCTTCCACTTCTATCTACTTCTTGTCTTTCTGATTCTGTTTTATTGAACTATAACTGACAGACAATACAGTTGGGTATTAAAGTTTGGTATATCTTGACATATGCACACACTCAGGAAATTATCACTACCATCAAAATAACAGAAAGATCCACCACACCCCAGCTTTCCTTTGTGACCCCCTTCTCATCCTTTCCTGCCTGATGCCTCTGCTCCCAGTGATTTCTTTTTCTCACTACTCAAATTCGTTTATATTTATAGAGTTTTATGCCGCAGGCCGGCTGATCTGGGCCTCCCTCAACCCGAGGGAGAAACGGGATCCTAGTCAGGTCGACGAGGCGTAGGCGAAGAAATGATGGCAGAGACGACACATGAAGTATAGGATCTGAATGTATTTCTTAAAAATGGCATCAGACTTTTACAGTTATTGCAAAAGAGAAATGATAAATCTGGCAGCCTAGTAATTAAGGTACATCTGAGGCCACCTGAAACACACTGAGTCTAAAGCAGCAGCCATCTCTGGATAGGCGCTGCGTCCCCCAGGCCCAAAGTGCTTGGGCCTGGGGGACTGCGGGTGGCATAAATCTAAGTCCTAGTTCATCTAAGTTACAGTGGGAGTCCAAGAGAGTGCGCAAGTCCAAGAGAGAGCACACAGTGAAAACCAGGCTTATATGGTATACAGGAAACAGAGCAAGTGACAAGAGTCACGTAGATGGGCGGGGGTCAAAATGATCAGAATGCAGGACTGAAGTCACGTAGGCAAGTGACTGCTACACAAGGTCGGTAGGTAGGATCATGTAGCCAGGTGTGAAGCAGGCGGAAGAGAGCAATGGTGCCCTCCCCGCTGGGGCTAATTTGGTATTCCTCTACTAATTCTCTGCTTCTGCTGGAGGTAAGACCAGGATAGTCTGATCTGGCGTTTCCTGTTAATTCTCTGGGTCTCCCTGGCTGGAGGCATGCACCTGAAAGTTCTGACCTAAATGTTCTAGCTAATGGCCTTGAGTTTCTAGTATGTAAAATAGTTCTGACTATTGTGAGGCTGCCCTAAGGAATGAGGAATGAGCTTGACCTCTGTTGCTAATTCTAAGGGCAGAACCTGTCTGACAGGCAGATTCCTTGAGAGAAATTCCAAGCTAAGGATAGCTTGGAATTAAATTAGGATATATTGGAAACATTGTGCTGGCCAGGAAACAATGCCCAATCTTAGCCATAAACGAATCATTTCTTGGGGTACCTTTATGCCTAAATATGAGGGTGTGTTGACGATTGGAAAGACTGATCTGGAACACGTCTTAGTTAGGAGATGCCAGCAGCTACCCTGAATAGCCAGGAGGCACGGGTACCCCTTTGGGTCCTTATTGCCTCTTGCCCTTGATCAGGTTTTTAAGCCCAATACTGCAGACGTGACTGGCGTAGACGAGTGTGCGTGGCAGTTTTATTAAATTGAACCATACAATGTACATGTGGGGAATTCTGACTTCTTTTAGTTAGCCTAGTGATTTTGAGATTCACCCATGCTGGTGTGTCTGTCTATCAATGGCTCTTTTTTCCTTGCTGTTTGGAATTAATTCTGTTGCAAAGATGTATCACAATTTGCTTACTCCTTCAACTGCTTGGGTTGTTTCTGGTTTGAGATAGTTTGAATCAAGCTGCAAATAAATACCCCCTTTATCATTGTGAACATAAGCTTTCACTTCTTGTTGAATAAAGATTTGGGAGCGGAAAGTAGGTGTAAATTTAATGCCTGAAAATACTGCCAGGTTGCTTTGTCAAAGGCACATAAAATATGCATTTCTACCTACAATGTCCAGGCCCCCGCCAGCCCATTTCTGCTAATTCTTATGACTTGTCTGTTTAATTTTGTATTTCAGTGAGATGCAATGGTCTGAATTTGTATTTCCTTGATAGTTAGTGACCCTGAGTATGCTTTCTTGTGTCGTCTACATATACTCTCCTATGAAGCATCTTTAAAACCTTGTGCCTATTTTAAAAATTGAGTTAGACGTGGTGCTACATGGCACATCCCTTGGGAGACTGAGGCAGGAGGTTGAGGAGTTCTAGGCCAGCCTGAGGTACACATTAAGACTGTGTTTTAAGAACTACAACACAATATCCACCAAATGCAAGCTGTATGCTTTCTAATTAATAGGCTTTCCAAGGTTGTTATGTATTGACGATGTAAGTTCTGAGCAGGTATCTTGCTTTGAGAATGTTGTCTGTGGTTCTGTGGCACGTCTTCTCAGTCTTTAGCGATTCTAAAGAACAGATGTTCTTAATTTTGGTGATGTCCAATTCATCAAGCATCATCATTTGTGGATTGCGATATTTGTGTTGACGCAAGGAATCTTGGCCTCAATGAGCGTACAAAGATTTTTTTTAAAAAAGATTTATTTATTTTATATATGTGAGTACACTGTTGCTGTAGCTGTCTTCAGATACTCCAGAAGAGGGCATCGGATCCCATGATAGATGGCTGTGAGCCACCATGTGGTTGCTGGGAATTGAACTCGGAACCTCTGAAAGAGCAGTCTCAGTGCTCTTACCCGCTGAGCCATCTCTCCAGCCCCAATGTTTTTTTTTTTTCCTGGATTTTATTCTGGAAGTTCTATAGCTTTATACTCAAGCCGGCTTTGTGGCCTGTTTTGAGTTGAATGCTCTCTTTAAGGGAATTCAAGGTAAGTACTGAAGCGGTTTTGTTTTGAGTACTTGAGCACACGCCTTTAATCCCAGCGCTTGGGAGGCAGAGGCAGGTGAATTTCTGAGTTAGAGGCCAGCCTGGTCTACAGAGTGAGTACCAAGACAGCCAGGACAACACAGAGAAACCCTGTCTCGAAAAACCAAAGAAAAAAATATGGTGGCACATGTCTTAAATCCCAGCACTCAGAAGGCAAAAAAAATTTTTTTTATGTGTATGGGTATTTTGGCTGCATATGTGCATGTACACTATGTGTGTGCCCGGTGCCCAAGGAGGCAAGAAGAGGGTGTTGGATCTCCTGAGACTAGAGTTACAGATGGCTGTGAGTGCCGCGTGAGTACTGGGAGTCAAACCTGCGCTCTTTGAAAGAGCAGCCAATGCTTTTAACTGCTGAGCCATCTCTCCAGCCCCTGCACATTAAAACACAACAAAACAAAACAACCCCCCCCCAACCCAACAACTCATTCACCAGCTGCTCTGGGGTCTGATGATGCTATTGGGAAGGATGTTCAGGTTTTTACATTTCAGCTTCAGCTTCTTTGTTGCCAGTGTGAAGAAATTGCTGAAGTTTGTCACTAAATTAATTTGCTTTTCGTAGTAGCTTTTGTAGATTACACAGGACTTTCTAAAAACATGGTAAGTCCGCAGCAAAGAAAGACAGTTTTATCTCTTCCCTTTCAATCGGTGAGTCATTTATTTCTTTTTAATATCTTTTTGTCTCTCTAGTGCAAAGAGAGAAACATGAGAAAGGACAACCTAGGGTTTTTCCTTCTTGTTTTAAAAGTAATCTATTCTATTTTTCACCAAGTATGATATTATCTATAGGTTTTACTGATATCATTTATAGCATTAAGAAACTTCTATTGCTAGTTTTCTGGAAAGTTTTATCAGAAATGGAAGCTAGATTTTTTTTGTTGTTGTTGTTTTTTGTTTTTTGAGACAGGGTTTCTCTGTGTAGCCCTGGCTGTCCTGGAACTTACTCTGTAGACCAGGCTGGCCTTGAACTCAGAAATCCACCTGCCTCTGCCTCCCAAGTGCTGGGATTAAAGGCATGCGCCACCACTGCTTGGCTGTAGAAGCTGGATTTTGACAAATGATTTTTCTACCTCTTTAGAAATGAACTCTTTTGGTACTGTGAAGTTGGGCAAGTGCCACGATTTTGGAGGTCATAGGCCCTGGCAGGGAGCTTGCTACTATTGTTTTGATAAACGGCCATGTTGCCAAGCTGCCTTCTCAGTAGTCAGCTTATACCCATGGGTTGACACTGCTTTCAGCCTTCATCCGGGCGGCTTTTTACAGCAGGCAGTATTGGTGCAGAGACTCATAACCTGCCAGTCACCAAGAGTAACTGATGGCTTAAACACCACGTCTGTATTACCCTCCAAGGTTCAGGGAACATACTAGAGGGTGTTACATAGCTTCTCTGGCTCTGTGGATTGTAGCATGGTTAGCCTGTATTTTATAGCTAATATACACTATAAATAAGTACATGGGGTGTTTGTCTTTTCTGGTATGTTTGTTCCATCCATTTGCCTGCAAATTTCATGATGTCATCGTTTTTAATGGCTGAATCATATTCCATTGTGTAAATGAACCACGTTTTCTTTATCCATTCTTTGGTTGTTTCTAGGTTCTGATTATTATGAATAAAGTTGCTATGAAGATAGTGGAGCATGTGTCCTTGTGGTATGGTGGATCGTCTTTTGAGTATGTCTAGCTGGATCTTCAGGTAAACTATTCCCAATTTTCTGAGGAACCAACAGATTGATTCCCAGAGTGGTTGTACAAGTTTGTATTCCTACCAGCATTGGAAGAGTGTTCCCCTTTCTCCACATCTTTGCTAGCATGTGCAATTGCTTGGATTTTTGATGTTAGTTTGTTGTGATTGGTGTAAGATGGAATCTCAGACTTGTTTTGATTCACATTTCCCTGATGAATAAGGATGTTGAATATTTCTTTTTTTTTTAATTAGGTATTTTCTTTATTTACATGTACATTTTCCCTTTCCCATCTTCCCCTCCAAAACAAACAAACAAACAAACAAAAGCAAGAACAAACCCCTTTTGCCTCCCCCTTCCCCATGCCTGCCACCCCACCCTCTCCCACTTATTGGCCCTGGCATTCCCCTACACTGGGGCACAAAACCTTCACAAGGCCGAGGTCCTTTACTCCTATTGATGATCGAATTTGCAATCCTCTACTATATACCTGCTTCCAGAACATTCAATCCCACCCTGTATAGTCCTTGATTGGTGGTTGGGTCCCTGGGAGCTCTGAGGGTACTAGTTAGTAATTGTTGTTCGTCCTAAGGGGCTGCTAACCCTTCAGCTCCATAGAACCTTTCTCTAACTCCTTCATTGGGGACCATGTACTCAGTTCAATGAATGGCTGTGAGCCTCTACATCTGTATTAGTCAGGTATTGTCAGAGCCTCTTAGGAGATAGCTATATGCTTGTCCTTCCTTCCGTCTCTGCTCCATAGTTAATCTCTGCCACTCCTTCTGTGGGTGTTTGATTCCCCTTTTTAAGAAGGAATGAAATGTCCACCTTTTAGTCTTCCTTCTTCTAAAGTTTCTTGTGGTTTGTGGGTCGTTCTTCCTGTATTCCAAACTTCTGGGCTAATAACCACTTATCAAAGAATGCATACCATGTGTGATCTTTTGTGATTGGGTTATCTCACTCAGGATGATACTCTCCAGATCCATCCATTTCCCTAAGAATTTTATAAATTCATTGTTTTTAATAGCTGAGTAGTACTCCATTGTGTAGAGATACCACACTTTCTGTATCCATTCCTCTGTTGAGGGACATCTGGGTTGTTTTCAGTTTCTGGCTATTATAAATAAGGCTGCTATGAACATGGTGGAGCATGTGTCCTTATTACATGATGGAGCGTCTTGTGGGTATATGCCCAGGAGTGGTATGGCTGGGTCCTCTGGTAAAACTATGAATATTTCTCTAAATGATTCCCAGCCATTAGAGAGTCCTCTATCTGGAGTTCCTTGTGTAGCTTTGTACCCTATTTTTAAAATTGGGTGTGTTTTCATGTCTAATTTCTTGAGTTCTTTGTATATTTTGGACACCGGCTTTCTGTCGGCATCTCTGGGATGAACTAGAAACCTAGGACAATGGAAACTCCCAGGAATCTATGAGGGTAATCCTAGAGAAGACTCTTAACAATAGGGGGTATGGAACCTTAAATGGCCACCTCCTGTAACCAGGCAAGATGGGGACATCAAGCTAGTCATAAAACTTTGACCCACAATTTGTCCTGCCTACAAGATGTGCAGGGGTAAAGATGGAGTAGAAATCAAGGGACTCGACAACAAGTGATTGGCCCAACTTGAGACACATCCATGAGTGAGAGCCCACCCTGACACTATCAAATGATATTCTACTATACTTGCAGACAGGAGCCCAGCCTAACTGTCATTTGGGAGGCTTCACCCCGCAGCTGATGGAAACAGATGCAGACACCTGCCAAACATTAGGCAGAGCTTGAGGAATCTTGTGGAAGAGGAAGAGAAAGGACTGAAGGAGCCAGAGAGGTCAAGGACATCACAAGAAAACACAGAATCAGTTAACCTGGGACCAGAGGTGCTCACTGAGACTGAACCACCAACCAGAGAATGGTGTGAATCTAGGCCCTCTACATATATGTAACACATGTGCAGCTTGGTCTTCATGTGGGACCTCTAACAGCAGCAGGACAGGAGCTGTCTCTGACTCTGTTGCCTGTCTTTGGATCCCTTTCCCCTAACTGGGCTGCCTCTAGGCCTAGTCTTAGTGCAACTTGATATACCCAGGTGCATTGATATCAATGGGAGGTCCCCCTTCTCTGAGGAGAGAGGGAGGGAGAATGTGGGGAGCAGAGGGAGAGATAAGAGGAAGGACTGGAAGGAGAGGAGGGAGTGGAAGCGGGGATTGGGATATAAAATAAATAAATGAAAAAAAAAAACCCCAAACAAACACAACAATAGCAAAAAAACCAACCAACCAACCAACCAAACAAAAAACCCAAACCAATAACCAGCAAACAAACTACAGAGGATGAGGAGACGTGCAAGAAAGAGCTGTCATGCCAGCAGGGTGGCATCGACATTGCACTTGTGAACTTACTGCAGCTGCAGTTTGCCTGTACAGGATGAGGTCTGTCAACACTTCCTCCTGGGTTAGGGATGGGTTCACGAGGATCCACCCTTCTCCGAGGCACTGTTAGCAGTTGATGGTTCTTGGGGGAGGATGGGGAGGCAGGTCTCGTTTTTTTCTTCAGTGATATAGCCACCAGTAGGTTGTCCAAATTCCAGTACATAATCTTCCACTCATGCTTTCATGAAATGTGTGGGTTGAACAGAAAAAGAAGACGTTAAAGTAGCAGGAAGCTTTCTGGGAAGAAGGGTTTCAGCGGGGGTGGGGGTGGGGTGAGAACAATGCAAAGTCCTCATGTGTATGTATGAGATGGTCAAAGAATGAAAACATGAGAAGTAGAAATGAGCATATTTTTATTTAATGATTTTTAATGCTCAGTTAATATTATGTAACTGGAATAAGTCATTCTGATACATATAATACACCAGGTGGCATACAAACAACAGAAGTTTATTTCTTATGATTCTGGAAATTAGGAAGCCCAAGATCAAGGGTGCTTCAGATTCATTATCTGCAGGGGGATCAACTTTCTTATCTACAGACAGTGTGTTTTTACTCTAGCCTCACACTGAAGGGGCATAAGCTTCACGCTCAAGATCTCGTTGCTCACACCAACCCTGTCTCTTCATTCCTCCAGATGAATGTTAAAGGGATATTGCTGTCCAAACCACAGTGATTCTTGTAGTACATTGCTAAATTCAATTTCCAAAAGCTTTGTTCTTCACTGACACTGTCTAGGGATGTTGGTCTCTTTTCTTCTAATGTCTGTCTGATTTTGGTGTCTGTTGTCACACTTTTCTCACTGAATGAATTGGGAAGTATTCTAATCTCTTTAATATATTCAGAGATTCTTTTCTGAGGTTTGATAATTTTCAGCAGTGAAGCCACCTATGCCTGGGATTTGTTGTATGCCTGCGGTAATATTTTCAATCACAAACTTAATTTCTTAACACACGTGTAGGACTGACTACCAGGCTGGAGTTGTAGCTCAGTGGTTTATGGCACTTCCCTTGAGAGTGTGATGCTCTGGCTTTGATCCACAGCACCACCAAAACCACAAGGTACATTAATGTTCCCCTGCAGGCTCTGTAGGGATACCTCTTTTATGTCCTGATGTTGGCATCGGCATCATCGAATTTTCTCTCAGATTTATTAATGTTATTGATCTTTTCAATAAATATTGTTGTTTAAAAATATTTGTTTTTATGTGTGTGTGCCTCTGTGAATTTATGTGTACCATGTGTGTATCTAGTGACCACATAGACCAGAAGAGGGTGTCAGGTTTCCTGAAACTAGAGTTACAGATGGTTTTAAGCCACTTGACATGGCCCCTGGGTCCTCTGGAAGAACACCAACTACTCTAAACTGCTGAACCATTTTTCAAGTCCCCAATACTGGAGTGTTTATTTCACTGACTTTTCTCTGTTATTTTTTAACTCCTGATTTCATTGATTTCTGCTTCTTTTGAGTGTAATTCACTCTCCTAAATTTCTTAAAGTGGAGGCTCACATCACTGAGTTCCTTTTTTTTTTTTAAACAGAGGAATATAATTTTAATTCCATCTTGCATTTTTTCAAATGCTATATTTTTTATTTTAATGCAATTTAAAATAATTTCTTTTGGTAGGGTCTTACTAATATTTTGTTTAGTTTATTAGTTGATTGTGTATATTTTTGGGGTATAACATGATAATTTAATGAATGTATGATGTTTACAGCGATCAAAATACTTTTCAATTTCTTTTGACTGCTTCTTTGGATTGTGGGCTATTTAGAAATGTGTTAGTTTCCAAGTGGGTGAAGGTTTTTTTTTTTCCAGAGAAATTTGTTATTGATTTCAATTTAATTTGATTGTGGTCTGCAAACATACTTTGTATGGATAATGTACTGGCTAGTTTTGAGTGTCAACTTGACACAGGCTGGAGTTATCACAGAGAAGTGAACTTCAGTTGGGGAAATGCCTCCATGAGATCCAGCTGTGGGGCATTTTCTCAATTAGTGATCAAAGGGGTGGTGCCATCTCTGGGCTGGAAGTCTTGAGTTCTATAAGAGAGCGGGCTGAGCAAGCCAGGAGAAGCAAGCAAGCCAGCAAGGAACATCTCTCCATGGCCTCTGCATCAGCTCCTGCTTCTTGACCTGCTTGAGTTCCAGTCCTGACTTCCTCTGGTGATCAACAGCCATGTGGATGTAAGCTGAATAAACCCTTTCCTCCCCAACTTGCTTCTTGGTCATGATGTTTGTGCAGGAATAGAAACCCTGACTAAGACAGATAATTACTTTCAGAGTTATTGATGGGGCTGAGTAGTAAACATGTCTATGACATACAAGGCCCTAGCTTCAATTCCCAGTAATCCTGTATGGCTGAAGCACCTTATCCTTTTTTTAGCTGAGCATGATGGTGCCCAGTACTCAGGGGCTGAGGCAGGAAGATCATGAATTTGAGGCCAGCGTAGGATACATGATAATATCCGACTTCAAAAAGGACAAGAGGGGGCTGCAGAGATGGCTTAGTGGTTCAGAGTTCTTCCTGGACCCAACTTTAGTTCCCAACACCTACTTCAGGCAGTGCACAACCCACCTGCAACTCCAGCTCTGGGGGATCTGATGCCTTCTTCTGGCCCCTTGCAGGCCACACGTAAGTGTCTTGAAATAAAATAATAAAAAATAATATTTTTTTTTAAAAAAGGAAGATCAAGAATTTAAGGCTTGGACAAAGGAAAACGATAGCAATAAAGTTATTGAGCCTAGTTTTATGGCTAGAACATGATCTTCTTTTTTTTTGGCAAATGTCCCATGTCCACGAGAGACCAAGGTGCATGTCAATGATGTAGCATGAAATCTTCTAGAAATCCCAATAGAGTCAAGTTGATTTCTACTTCTGTACAGATTTCTGTAGGTTTTCTTTGTTCATATTCCACATCAGTTGTTGCTATGGAAGTGTTAACATTTGTCTATTCTTAATTCTCTTAGCTTTTGCCTCATGGACTTTGAATTTCTGTTCCTATATGCCTACATGTTTAGGAATTATCTCTTGATCAATATGAAATTATGTTGTTGATCACTAGAAATATTCTAAAATCTAGTTTATCTGTTATCCATATAGCTACCCCTATGCTTCTTTTGATGAATATTTACATATGTAGTGATTTGAAAAGTGTTCCCTTTTCAGAATGTCACGTTACTTGAAATAGGGTCTTTGCAGATGTGAAGGCAAGGACTGAAAAATGTATGTAGAGTTGGCCTAGAACCACTAAGAACAACTCATAAAAGTCAGAAAAGAACAGTAGAAGGACCTGGAATGATGGGGACGTAGATGGAAGTCACACTGCTACTAACCAAAGGAGCAACTACGGAAGCTGGGAAACCCAATGACAAAGGCTTCTCAGAGCCTTTTGGGATGTCAAAGCTCCAAGACATACCTTAGTTTCAGGCTTCCAGCTTCCAAAAATTTGAGAGAGAAAAAAAATCTTATGTTTTAAAATTTGAAGTCCTTTGTTACGGCAGCCCTGAAAATCTAATATTACCTGGTATACTTTTTGCTATCTGTATTGCCATTCTGTGAGATAAAACCAAAAGGAATCACACAACAATGCACTTCTTAACAGTAGGAACATGTCCTGAGACATGTATGACTAGGCAATGTTGTTGTGTAAACATCATCAAGGGTAGATACACTTACATCGACCTAGATGGTAGCTGTCAGTCACCAAAGTGGCCTCTTGGCATCATGGAGAGACACAGTAAACATTAGATGTGGAAGGCTGCTGCCTGCCAGTGCATGGCACACTGTTTTATAGTGAGCAATATTATATATTCATAATATATAATAGTTTATTATCATCATTAAGTGTAATGTGCTGTACATAACTGTGGGTGTGGGGCCTATATAAGAGCAGAACAGTAAGTGGGTTCACAGCAGAATTACCTTAAACATGGGAATAGTGTGCTGTGCTAAGACAATATAATGTCTTAAGACATCATGAGGCAATAGGAATTTTCAGCTATATTATGAATATTATAAGACCATTATTATATATGTGGTTCATTATTGACAATTATGCCATTTTTATTACAAGAGTGGGTTGATAGATGGGTAGTTATATGATAGATAATGATAGATAATGGTAATAGATGATAGATAGATAGATAGATAGATAGATAGATAGATAGATAGATAGGTAGGTAGATAGATAGATAGATACATGGTAGTTAGATGGATACATGATGTGATGTTTTGAATAGGAATGGCCACCATAGACTCATGTGTTTGAGTGCTTAGTCCATGGGGACTGCCACTATTAGGAGGTCTTGTTGGAATAGGTATGACCATATTGGAAAGTGTATCCCTGTGGGGTCAGGCTTGGAGAACTAAGATGCTTAAACCCAGGCTCAGTGTCTCACAATTCTTTTCCTGTTACTTGTAGATCATGGTGTAGAACTCTCAAATACTTCTTCAGTATCACATGGGTCTTCATGTTGCCATGCTTCCTTCTATGATAATAATGGAATAGACCTTTGAACTGTAGGCCACCTCCAATTAAATGTTTTCCTTTATAAGAGTTGTTTTGGTCATAGTGTCTCTTCATAGCACTAGAAACCCTAACTAAGACATATGATAGATGGCTAGATAGATGATAGATAGATAGATAGATAGATAGATAGATAGATAGATAGATAGATAGAATAGATAGATTGGGGAACTTGACTCATGAACACATTATGAATACTGAAATAGCCCATGAGTACCATTTGCAAACTGGAAAATCAGTGTCAGTGTGGCTCCATCTAAGCCCAGAGTCCCGAGGACCAGGGCAGTGATGGTGTAACACCATTCACAGGACCAAATGTCCAAGAGTTGGGAAGTAGGGATGGGAGTCAGGTTCTAGTCTAAGTCTTGAATTCTAAAGACCAGAGACCTTTGAGTTTGTGTTGCAAGGGCAGGAGATCTGGTGCCTGAGGAAAGGCAGAAAGTAAATTCACTCTTGCTTTTTTTATTCCAACCAAGCCTGCTCACACTGCTGGAGGGCAGATCTTCCTTAACCCAGTGAACTGATTCAAATGCCAGGTTCTTCCAGAAATGACCATAGAAACAGGAAACAGTAACATACCTCAGTGGTCACTTCATTTAATTATTCCGACATCTGAGAGTAATCACACATCTGCCTTCCCATATTTGTGCCTTCATATTTAAAGTGGGTTTCTTGCTGACAGTCTGTAATTGTAGGTTGATTGATCCAGTATGACAATTGCTGCCTTTTGAGGGAGAAGCCAGACCATATACATTTAATGTGATTGTTGTTGTATGATTGGACTTAAATTGAGCATCTTGTTAGCCGGGCGTGGTGGCGTATGCCTTTAATCCCAGCACTTGGGAGGCAGAGGCAGGCGGATTTCTGAGTTCGAGGCCAGCCTGGTCTACAGAGTGAGCTCCAGAACAGTCAGGGCTATAGAGAGAAACCCTGTCTCAAAAAACAAAAAACAAAACAAAACAAAAAAATTGAGCATCTTGTTGTATTTTCTGCCATTCTTTGAATTAATTTGTATATTTTTATGACATTTGTAGTTATTGGTGTATTATCATCTTAGTGGCTGTGAAAGGGTCAGCAGTTCGTATTTTATAACTTTTTAGAGACTTTTATTTTATTTATGTGTATGAGTGTATGTCTTTCTGTGTATGTACTTGTGTTCAGGTATTAAAGAGGCCAGAAGAGGGTGCCAGATCCCCTGAGACTGGAGTTACAGTCACGAATTGTCTAATGTGGGCGCTGGGAACTGAACCTGGGTCCTCTGTAAGAGCAGCCAGTTCTCGTAACTACTGAACCATCTCTCAAATCTCTACAGTATACATTTTTAACTCCCATATCCTTCCTTTAACTGAGATCATGCCATTTCTTGTCTATGTAAGAATATAGAGTACTTTTTATTTTTCTTTTTTCTCAATGCATTAGCATTACATTTGCTTTCAAATCAAAACAGAGCCTGGTGCACTAGGCCTGTAATTCTAACCTCTCATGAGGTTGATGTAGGAGATTGTAAGGTCAAGGCCTACATGGGCTAGAGAGATGGTTGAAGGCCAACTTGGACAACTTAGTGAGACACTGACTCGAAAAGTGGAAAGCTTCCTGGTAACACAGCTCAGTGGTAGAGTGCGCTTGCTTAATATGTGGGAGGTCCTGAGTTTAAGCCTCACTATGAATAAAAGGGAAAAGGAAAACCATATATAACTGATTTTGCCAAAGACCTTTAAACATTCCTTATTGCCTGCTTGTGATACATTGGTTTTAAAATTTATCATAATTTTATTTGTGTGTGTATATGTGTGTGTGTGTGTGTGTGTGTGTGTGTGTGTGTGAGAGAGAGAGAGAGAGAGAGAGAGAGAGAGAGAGAGAGAGAGAGAG
>JADRCD010215295.1:888-14179 GCA_019843815.1 Montemys delectorum
ATTTATTTATTATATTTATATGAGTACACTGTCGCTGTCTTCAGACACACCAGAAGAGGGCATCTGATCTCATTACAGATGGTTGTGAGCCACCATGTGGTTGCTGGGATTTGAACTCAGGACCTCTGGAAGAGCAGTCAGTGCTCTTAACCGCTGAGCCATCTCTCCAGCCCCTACATATTACTTTTAAACATTTGAATGCCATGGTCCAGGGAAGCTGAGGACAGCTAAGATCAGGGAAAATGAGGATCACTCGAGATAAGGAGACCAGGAATTAAGAAAACACAATTGAGTCTTGTCAGATCCATAAGTGCTCTTTCAAGGATGCCCTAAATCGTGATTCTTAGATGACCTTTCCGGAGTTTTATAGCCTTGTGCAAGCTAGAGCCTCTCTTATCCCTCCATGCTTAGAGGGGAGAGGATATTAAGTCAGTAGGAGGGCTTCTGGGCTGGGAACCTCCAGTATCCTTGAGCTGGGGACTTGGTTGCAGCTGGAGGCTTGAGGGACACATAGGAGATTATTAGATAACATCCATATATAAATATATAATATATACGTATAGCATATGAATATAATACATGTCATTTTATGTACACAAGTTACATGTTACAATCTTCTACAATATTATGCAGTTTATTTGATAGTATTAATAAAAATTATATATGCTAATATACTTCACTATATAATGTTACACAGCAAAGTATCTTAACATTATATAACATATAGATTAACAGAATATAATATACAGGCAGAAAATTTAAATTATTATGTTATTATTCAGCTTTACACAGTTGTAAAGACAATGAATGCTTCAGCCTAGGGGAACCCCAGAGCCCAGTGAGGCCTATAGAAGTGTGTGGCTTATTTAGAGACCAGCACAGGATAGGACAGCTAGGTGGGATGAGGGGATGAGTGGGTGACAGAGCAAGATGCCTACAGGCATTTTGTCTACATTGCACCTGTTTGTCTACAACCTGAGAGGTGCTGTGTTCTAGGCTCAGAACTGTGTCCCAGTGTCACCATTGATGGGTGGCGTTCGGACACAAGAGACACCCTTGTTATGCCTTCTTTCAAGACATGTGCTGGGCCTCCACGGGGAGCCACGGGCTGGAGATCACAGGCAGATGCATTTACTCCATCTATGCAGACTTAAAAGTCCTCTTTCACTTTGGAAACAAGATCATCTTACTGTTTCACCTCATTGAGAAGGAAAAATTCAACCATTGTGAGCCATTGCTGTCTGGCTAGGGTTGGCTTTGGGGGAGCCACCAAGGTCCAAGTGTTTACAACCCAACAGGACATCGATGGATACCACTCCCAGTGCCATGAACACCTGTGTCCCTAGTGCTGTGTGCCACACTAAGTCGGAAGGTTGTGCAGGCTCAGGTTGCATATCTGTGAACAAAGTAGAGGGAGGCATGGACCTGCCAGGACTCGAGAGGCACATCTCAGAAGGCATGTTGGTAGACTGTCCTTCTGTAATGGCACTTCATCCTCATGCTTATTCCTGTGCTGGCTGATTTATATCTACTTGACACAGGCATCTTGGAGGAAGGAGCCTCAATTAAGAAAATGCCTCCTTAAGATCAGGCTGACGACAAATCTGCAGAACTTTTATTTTGTTCTGTTTTGTTGTTGTTGTTGTTGTTGTTATTGGTTTTTTGTTGTTGTTGTTTTTCGAGACAGGGTTTCTCTGTATAGCCCTGGCTGTCCTGGAACTCACTCTGTAGACCAGGCTGACCTCGAACTCAGAAATCCACCTGCCTCTGCCTCCCAAGTGCTGGGATTAAAGGTGTGCGCCACCACTGCCCAGTGTTGTTATTGTTTTTTAAAATTAGAGTTTTTCTGCATAGCCCTGGCAGTCCTGGAACTTACTCTGTAGACCAGGCTGGCCTCCAACTCAGAGATCCACCTGCCTTTCCCTCTGTCTCCTGAGTGCTGAATTAAAGGCATGCTCCACCGCTGCTGGGCTATTTTCTTAATTAGTGACTGATGGAGGAAGATTCAGCCCATTGTGGCTAGTACCATCCCTGGGTTGGTAGTCCTAGATTCTGTAAGAGAGCAGGCTGAGCAAGCCATGGGGAGCAAGCCAGAAAGCAACATTCTTCCATGGCCTCTGCATCAGCTCCTGTCTCCAGGTTCCTGCCCTGCTTGAGTTCCTGTTCTGACTTCCTTTGATGAGGAACAGTGGTATAGAAGCATAAGTCAAGAAGACCCTTTCCTTCCTGCTTGCTTTTCCGGTCACGGTGTTTCATCACAGCAAGAGTAACCCTAACTAGAATACAAGTGTCAGCATCGGATTACAGCACACTTCTCCAGTAGTCTTCATGGGACAGCCCCAAGAAAGACACAGTTTAGGAGAAAAGCTAGGGGCATATATCTCCCTACGGGTGTGACCTCTGTTCTGTTAGGGGGGTGCCGATTGCTGCCCTGTCTATTCTCTTGCCTCCAATAGAGCTGTGGGGTTGACTTTGAGGTTAAAGCATTTGCCACAGACATCACAGATCCTGAAGAGGACAAGATCCCCAAGAAGTAAGAGTACTCTTGAAGGACTTGGGGTGGATTGGGCGGTATAGAGGTGGGGATAAGAAACGCTCCCACTTTATCCCCGTGTGGCAGACTCTTCATGTCGGTTCCTGGTAGCTGGGGCCATGGAATCTCCCAGGGTCCTCTGTCAGGGGGCTTGGGGGGCAATGACTACTAATATGGGGTGGGGAACATAAAGGGGATTGACAACGGACTTAACAGCCTCAGGGACCCACAGGCCCTTCCAGGCCCCAAACCTTCCAGGGCCTCTCATTTTCTTCCTATTTATTTATCTTCTCTTCTTAGCTTTTATTTTATTTTATTTTATTTTATTTTATTCTATCTATTTTATTTCAAACAGTCTCTCTCTTTAGTCAAGACTGCCCTAGAATGGGTGTTCCTTCTGTCTCGGCTTCCCAAACACTGGAATGCCAGGCATAAGGTACCATCTCTATTTTTTTAAAAAAACATTTTTGAACTTACAATAAGATACATACACTATGAAGTCTGTGATTCTAACCACTTTGAAATACACAACTCCCTAACACTAAAGTAGATTCACAATGTTTCACTGCCATCAGAAGCTAACTCAAAGCTTTTGTGTCATTCCAAACAGAATCTCTGTCACCAATAGACATTCCTCCCACCAAGTGCTCATTTCTTTTAAATTCTTTGAGCATTTCATACTTCTATACCATGCAGTAGGATAATACACAGCCCCACTTCTCTTCCCTCCTCTCGCTCCCCCATATCCTCCCAGCACCTCCTCGTCTTAGCTGTGTCTTCTTTTTATTTGATAACTCACTGTCACTCCTAAGTCTCTACCCGTCCCCACCCTTCCTGTGTTCTCCTTACGTTCAGCATCCATTTCTCCCCATGCTGTGCATTTTGCTATGGATCTGACCCATCACACGTACCATGACCTGGTACATGCCAGACAAGCACTTTTTCCCCAAGTTATGTGATTTTGATGCTTATGACAGTGACAGTATACTACAGTTATATGGAGCTCTAAAGGCTGGCCATGTAAGGCGTCTGAAACCATGACACAGGCTCTCCTTCGAGGAGGCTAACCAGAGTCTAACAGGATACAGGGTCCTTACGGACATTGCTGGTTCAGCATTCAAACCCCTGGAATCGTAGAGACAGGGCGATTTGAAGCATTTGGGGTTGGTGTGGGCACCAACTGTGAACCCTGGGCCTTTTCTCCTCAGGAGCTCTGTGCGGTTACTGATCCGGAAAGTGCAGCACGCCCCACCTGAGATGGGTCCCCAGCCCTCTGCTGAAGCCTCCTGGCAGTTCTTCATGTCTGACAAGCCCCTGAACCTCTCAGTCTCCCTCAGTAAAGAGGTAATCCTTATGCCCCTGGGTTTAGACCACAGCCCCCTCACTCTGTAGATGCACACAGGTCACCTCGGGTCTGCCACAGTGAAAGCACAGATGTTTGCTTATCTCCATCAATTTGGAGCTAGTCACCATGAGCCATCACGGCTTTACCATTGCACTTGTTGGCTTTCCCCATAGTCTCGGGGCTGTAGAGATTATAAGTCTACATCCCCTTCCAGGCACCTTGGCCACTCCTGGACCTTCATTCTCTGAGGCAGCATTGCTCACTGTACTACTTTAAGTTGCTCACTTTCTTGGAAAATTCAGCTTTTATAGAAAACTCACAGGGCAGCCATGTTAAAAGTGATGTCATTGGTGAAGAGAGTTATGGTTGTAGAAGGTGAAGGCCAAGGCTCTTGTGGTCCAGAATCAATGATGCACAGGTTAGCCAGAGCCTCATGGGCTGTGTACACACGTGTGGGTGTAGGTGGCATGGGGTGTTGCTGGGTAAAGTTCTGTCAGCCAGCAATCCTAGTGCCTTCAGTTCATTTCACACATTCCACCCCCCAAACAATGAAGTCAAGGCAGGAACTTCCAAGAGCCCTCCCTAGGGAATGTCGCCACTCACAGTGGTGCCGGCTCTGGCCAAGTCAATTAACCACCAGGACAACTCTTCACAGACATGCACACAGACGAACCCGAGGTAGATGATCTTTCTCAAGACTCCCTTCCCAAGTGATTCTTGGTTGTGTCAAGTTGACAATTAAAGCTGACCCTGGCACTCCTTAACTTCCTTGGCCTTCTTTCTGCAGATGAGGCTGAAAATATCCATAGCCTCCTCCCGAGGAAATATTGCTATCATTTTAGATTTTCTAACACTGGGGTTATTCAGCCTTATCTGTTGGAAAGGGGCTGAGAAAATCTTGGTCTAGAGAGCACTCAGCTCATAGACACTATCTGCTACGCTCCGTTCCTCTCTTTGACTTCTCTCTTACTTTTCAGATATATTTCCATGGGGAACCCATCCCTGTGACCGTGACTGTGACCAATAACACAGAGAAGGTTGTGAAGAAGATTAAAGTATCAGGTGGGACCTTCACCTCTCTACTGGAAAGCAGGGCTTTCTAGAATTCCTCAGCCTCATGCTATTTCCTAGGGCCTACTCTGGCCTGATAAGCCCCCACACCCACCTATGTCCTTGGATCTGCCAGTTGCTGTTATCATTGATAGCAGGATTTTTTTCTTTTTTTTTTTTTGAGAAGGGGTTTCTCTATGGACTCTTAGCTGTCCTGGAATTCACTCTATAAATGAGGCTGGCCTCAAACTCAAAGATCTGCCTGCCCCTGTGTCACAAGTGCTGGGGTTAAAGGCATGTGCCACCACCGCTTGGCTGATAGCAGGATCTTAAAAAGAGAAGGACATTAGAAGTTACCACATTCAGGCTGTGGACATACCTCAGTTGGTAGAGCATACAGGAAGCTCTAGGTTCAATTCCCAGCACCACATGAACTAAATGGTGCATGCGTAGAATTTCAGCACTTGGGAGGCAGAAACAGGAAGATCAAGGTTGTCCTTGCCTATATGTCCGTGTGGAGGCCAGCCTGGCAATCGGAGACCCTACCTCAAAACAATGAGTCATTGCATTCACTGCCATTGCCTTTTGTCTTGGAACTTTGTCTCTAGTAGATGGCCTTCCTATCTTCCCATGATCATGCCTTTCCAGAGACAACCCTCCAAGCCAGGTGTCACTTGGGGAGTCCAGGGAGAAGCTCCCCCCTTTTGTTTTTGTTTGCTTGTTTAATTATTTAATATGTATGGGTGTGTGTGTATGGTGGCTGTTAGCTGCGCTGTGGGTTTGGGGACTTAAACTTTAACCACTGAACCATTCTCCAGCCCCACTTCCCTTTTTGGAAGTTGATAGGTTTTTTGTTTGTTTGTTTGTTTGTTTTTAAGATTTATTTTATTTATTTTATGTGTATGAGTACACTGTAGCTGTACAGATGGCCGTAAACCATCATGTATGTGGCTCCTGGGAATTGAACTCAGGACCTCATTCGGGCCCAGCTCACTCTGACCCACTTGCCCCAGCGTAGTTCACTGTAGCTGTCTTCAGACGCACCAGAAGAGGGCGTCCGATCTCATTACGGGTGGTTGTGAGCCACCATGTGGTTGCTGGGATGCGAACTCAGGACCATTTGGAAAAGCAGTCAGTGCTCTTACCGGCTGAGCCATCTCGCCAGCTTGGAAGTTGATAGCTTTTGTTGACCAATACAGCAAATGAGTGAGCAAGCCACCGGACTTGAAAACACTGGGCTTAACCTGTGAGCTCCAGCTCTGTCACCCTTGAATCCCAAGTTGGCTTGCTGTCCACCTTCTCAGGCCTATAGGCCCTAAGTACAGGTCCCACATAGAAGTGCTTCCTGAGTAGTGATGTGTGATGTCTCGCCTTGAATGAGCATGTAGCAAAGACCAGCTCTGCTGTGTGCTGCAGTGGAACCCCCTTACTGTTCTCTATGTTTCCTTAGCCCTTGGTGGCACACACCTATAATCCATGTACTTAGGACACAGGGGGTTGTAAGTTTGAGGCCAGTCTGGATAACATATCTAGCTTTTCTCTCAAGACATTAAAAGTATAGAACAAAATCAAAATGCGTAGGTCCTCTGTGGGCAAAACAAAGGAAGAAACAAAAAAAAGCAAAATGAATTGATCTGGGTGAGTAAATTCAGACTTCAACTTTCAGCTAAAACATTTGATGGCCAAGCTAAGGTAGATTTACAACAGCAAAGTAAGTAGTCATACCAGGTTACCCTGGACAAAGGATATGGGAGTTTCAGTGTTATATTAGTCTTTATAATTGGGCTGGACAAGTAAAAGGATCAGGAGTTCAAGGCCAGCCACAACAACATGCAGAGGCCAGTCTAGACTACATGAAATCCTGGTTTGTTTGGTTTTTTAAAAATATTTATTTATTATTATAATTAAGTATACTGTAGCTGTCTTCAGACGCACCAGAAGAGGTCAGTCAGATCTCATTACAGGTGGCTGTGAGCCACCATGTGTTGCTGGGCTTTGAACTTAGGACCTTTGGAAGAGCAGTCAGTGCTCTTACCTGCTGAACCATCTCACCAGTCCATGAAATCCTAGTTTTAAAAAAAGCTAGAGATGTTGCTCAGTTTGTAGTGTGCTTGCTGGACATAGGCCAGGTTCTGGGTTCAATCTTCAGTGTATACATATGCACATACTTGCATGTGCACATACATACAAAATAGGGTTTATCCCATGCAAACCAAATGGTTGTATAGCCCAGTTATCTGCTGTGGTTTGAATGTGCCTACTGTAAGCTCAAGTGTTTGAAACTTGATCTTCCCATTCACATGTTAATGATATTTGCAGAGAAGACTCTGGGAAGTAGCTAGGGTCAGGTGAGGTTCTGAGGAAGGCTTTTCATGATGTAAAGAGACTTAAATTAGCATACTCGGCCTGCCTGTGCCATTTGATGTCCTCGCTATTATGATCAAACAGGAAGGCCCTTATCAGAGGCCAGCACTGCTTGGGAGTTTCAGCTTCCAGAACCAGTGGCTAATTAAACCGTTATGTATTGTTCAGCTATAGCAACAGAAAATGGGCTGACACAGGGTCAGATATATGTTCCACTTTCCCTGTACATCCACCGAAGATGAAGGTCAGGAGTTGTGTGCTTGTATATTAGAGAATCTATGTTTTTTTTTTTTTCCTTTTTGCTAATGTGAATATTCATCCAGCCTTGTTTTATGTTGGTTAAGTTCTCTGTAGGACTAAGCTCTTCAGCACATTGTACACAGTGCCAATGGCTTCCTTGGTCTGTGTAGTAGAGTCTATCTGCCCCTTCAGGCTGCTATAGCAAAAACACCACAAACTAGGTGGCTCACACACACTGAGATGTGAGCCTCAAGCATTTGCTCCTCCTACTGCGGCCTCCCTAGTACTGGTATTTGTAGGTGTGTGCCAGCTAACAACTCACAGCAAAGTTCAGGATCAAGGTATCAGCAGATTCATCTGTTGAGGACCTCATCCTCCAAAAAGTTTCTGGACCCTCCTTGTCAAGGCCACGAATTCCACTCGTGAGGGTGCTCTCGCCACAGCTCCGTCACTTCCCAGAGAGCCCTCCTCTTCACTATGGATGCCCACTTGGGCTAGTGGGATGAGCTGGCAAAAGCGCCAGCTTCCCAGCCTGGCGCCATGAGTTTGATTTCTGGACCTCACATGGTGGAAGGAGAGAATGACTTTCCCACAAGTTATACTCTGACCTCCTAAAAGTCCTTGACATGCTCTCGACCCCCTCCAGTGATGCAGATTTTAAAAATAACATCACCCGGGGCTGTAATTTCAATTTTGAAAGAAAAGAAGCAAACTTTCTTTCAGAAACAGCTGCAAAATTGATCATGTACTTGTATTTAAAGTTACTTCTCAGCAAAGTGTGGTGGTACATGCTTGTAACGCTAACCCTTGGGAGCCTGAGGCAGAACTGTGAGTTCTAGGCCAGTCTGGGTTACAAAGCAAAACCTGTTTTAAATTAAAAAATATTTCTCAAAGTTTATTGGATAATAATACCAATGACCTTGAAAGAAACTGAACATTTCTGAAATAAAATATTAATAGTTTTCTATGAGTTTGTTACTTTAAATTACTTCTTTTCATCCTCAAGCTTGATTTTAAGAGATTATGGGCTTGGAGGAGAGGAGGGGGCTTCCTGGAGCCGAATCTCAGAGCCCAGTGTTTTGGTGGGAATTAATGCAGAGCAAGTCACTGGTGTATAGAAATGGCCTGAAATAAGACCTTGAAAAATTGCAGCTTTGAAAGCAAGTTCAAACAGTCCCGTGTGTCTCCTGGAAGGCACGAGGGGCTCACTGACCACCCCACCCCACCCCTGTCTCCCTCTGCAGCGGAGCAAATAGCTAATGTGGTTCTCTACTCAAGTGATTATTACGTCAAGCCTGTGGCCTCAGAGGAAACACAGTAAGTAGCAGATGCCTTTCCACTTCCTGGGCGGCAGCCCACTTTGTCAGCTTCCTCTTCTGAAGAGGGAACTAGAAAGCCCTGCCAGGCCCGAGCCTTTGCTTTCTTCCCCTTTTCTCACATCAAGGGCTACAAAGCAAGGCAGGCTAAGCTATGTTTTTATTTTGCCTCTGGCCCATCTCTTAGGCTGGGAGGTCAGTCTTCATAAACGAGGGACCAGAGAGGAGAAATCTAGAGAGTAATGTAACCGTGGGAATGACGGGTGTGTGTGTGTGTGTGTGTGTGCGTGTGTGTGTCTGTGTGTCTGTGTCTGTGTGTGTGTGTGTGTCTGTGTGTCCTTAGAAGGTGTTGACAGGAATGAGATGTTCTTTCTGTCCCCAGAAGATGCCTAAATGAGTTATTAGCCCAGGCTATAGCTGTAATATGTATGTGTGTGTGCGCATGCATGCATGTGTGCATGTGTGTATGTATCTGGCATAGTCTTTCTCCAAATTCTACTACAGTAAAGGCTATCATCCTAGCCTGAGGGCCACCTTCCATGACAACTAAACTGGAGAGAGAGAGAGAGAAAGAGAGAGAGGGAAGGAGGGAGGGAGGGAGAGAGAGTTAGTTTTATTTATTTTTTTATTTTTTTTGGTTTTTTGAGACAGGGTTTCTCTGTGTATCCCTGGCTGTCCTGGAACTCACTCTGTAGACCAGGCTGGCCTGGAACTCAGAAATCCACCTGCCTCTGCCTCCCAAGTGCTGGGATTAAAGGCATGCACCACCACTGCCAAGTTTATTTATTTATTTATTTATTTATTTATTTATTTTTTACAGAGGACCTAAGTTTGTTCCCAGTACCCATGTTAGGCAGCTCATTTATAACTACAACTCCAGGATAGCTGATACCCCTGACTTTGGTGGGCATCCAACATATGCACATTCACTCATTCACACAGTAAATAAAACAAATATTTTTAAAAGACATTTTAATCTAAGCCTAAATATGAAGGTCAAAAAAAAAGGGAGAGGTGCTTAGCTTACAACAACAACAAACATCTAAGACCTAAGAACTTCTTGCAGAAGAATCACAGACAGTGAGACCTATCCAAGTGTGGGTAGGGGCTTCTTTTGATCATCTTAACTTGAAAATCTTGTAGCAATGACAACTGAACTAAAAAACTGGACCCACTCTGAGCTCTTTGTGAAAGATTGTCTTTTTTTATTGGACTCAAAATACTCCCAGAATCTCTGTATAGGTTCTTTGTGCCCATCAGGTACTCTGCACTGTGCTGGGGGGTGTCATTTAATACATAGTCTGGGTAGAGACTTGGATAGGCGTCTCCACTTTTCTAGCTATCGTGTTCTATACAGAAAACATTACCATGGTGACAGGGAGGTTGGGGTGGAAGGGAGGGGTATGTTGTGAGGAAAGAAAACCTGATTCATCGAGATCATATTACATATTTAAAATCCAACTTCAGAGTAAGCTACTACTGAAAAAAAAAATACAGCTTTGCATTTAAACGTAAGTATATAGTTTTGAGAAAGAGAAGAGCACCTCATAGTGACTTCCAGTAAGCTGCCTCTATTCCACATCTTGTTCTAGGAGTGGGGAGCCTTTTGGTAGTGTGAGATTCCCTGAGGGACCCCCACACTCAAATCCTGGGAGCGACGACCCCACACACCACCAAGACACAGACTTGATGCAATCTGCAAGAGGCTTTTTATTCCAGCTAGCTGGGGCGAGACTCATATCCCTCACAGGGGTAGAGGAGTCTGGCCCCAAGCAAAAATTTAAACAGGTTTTTATACCTACACAATTGCTGGGGAAGAGGGGAGACTGAGGCAAAGGAAAGTGCAGGGTGGTTTCTGATTGGTGCTGGCTCGTGCTAGGGTCCAGGGGCGGGTTAGCCACCTGGCAATTGTTTTGGGCCAGGTTGTTTCTGGGTTCCCTTGTTTTTGGGTCCTGGGAACTGCTGATCTCCCATTGTTTTTAGGTTCTGGGAGCAGGTCTCCCACTGAGTTTAACTAATGGCTAAATTCCCACAGGACAGTTTGAAAACTTAATCTTACATTCCCTCCTCTTCTATTGGAACTAGTTCTAATCTTAGAACATCTGACTCTGATCTTTTTAAGGCTTGATACTGTTGATGGAGCATGAGTACCTGAACTGTACTAATTTTTTTCTGATAAATTTACCTGCCTATTCAAGATGCAAGATTTAAAGGTCAGCAAAAGGAACAGGATTATTAATGGGCCCATCAGGGACTCGCCCCTACACCAAGCCCCAGAAGGACTGCTAGGGTCTTGGTTACCGATTCTCTTTTTATATGGTTTTTACCTTTTATTTTATTTAAGACATCAGGGTGCACACAAGAGGTTAAGCCAGTCCTGCAAGCCCACCATCTATTTGTTGGTGGAAACAGGTATTTGCTGCTGTCTGAGTGATCTGCACTTAGGTTGCTGCTGCAGAGGTGACTTATCTGCTGGGACTTTTTTAATGCACAGGCCCTGTCCTGAGACTGACGATAGGGTTAATCTAGACTGGGTATGAGGAGACCATCTGCAGAATTTAGGATTGAAGGTGTGTGGCTTCAGAGAGTACTAGTAATTGGTTAGAACTGTGCTCAGGTATACAGAATCTGCCAGGTCAGCTTTTGGGGTCTATGTGGGGGATGTCTCACTTATTGGGAGCAGACTCACTAGGACAAAGGGGAGCATGACGCACGTGAAGCTTGAGGGGGTTTGGGGTCCTCTCTACTGTCTGTCTGCTGACGAGGATGTCTTTTTGATGTGAGAGGCATGGATCCAGGTGAGACGCCATCTTGCACGATGTCGTCTCACGTATACTGCATTTCTGTCCTGGAACTGGTGTGGCACTTGGAGGTCGCCAGGCTTGTCTCTGGACATGCTCGAGAGCCTTTAACCTGGCAAGGAGGGTGGTGGAGTTAAAAGACTCATTTACTAGAAAAGTACTGAATGCAGCAGCCGGAGGGGGGACGCCATACAGAAACTCAAAGGGTGTGAGCTAAAATTTCTCTAGAGTATTTCCAGCTCGGAAAAGGGCATGGGGAAGGAGGTCTGTCCAGTCTATTATGCCAGTTTCAATTGACAATTTGGTTAAGGTCTCTTTTATACTTCTATTCATTTTCTCTACCTATGTGAACTTTGGGGTCTGTAAACACAATATAATTTTTATTTTACCCCAAGGATCTTGGCAAGTCCCTGACTTACCTGGGCAACAAAAGCGGGTCCGTTGTCTGACCCAATTACCTTAGGTAGACCAAACCGTGGAAAAATTTCTTCTATTATCTTCTTGGCCACTATTTGAGCGGTTTCTTTTTTACAAGGGAAAGCTTCAGTCCATCCAGAGAAGGTATCTATAAACACTAAAAGATACTTGTTACATATCTGGCAGGTTTAATTTCAGTGAAATCAGCTTCCCAGTGATCACTAGGTCTCCGGCCTCTTAAGCGGGCCCCCTTAAGGGCCCTGGAAGAAGAGGCATTGACAAGTTGGCAGGCCTTACAAGTCTTAAAAATGGTTTCAGTCATTTCAGAGAGTCCCAGTATATGATAAGGAGACTGTTTTTACCAGTTCTTGCATCTTTTTAGATCCTAGATGGATTAAACGGTGTAGCTGATCAAGATATCTTTCAGCTTCAAGCTGGGGTAAAATATATTTTCCAGTTCCAGTCTCTCTCATTCCATATAGCAATTCTGCCTTGTATCCTGCGTCTAGCATCTCTTGTGGTCCTCAGAAGTGTATTTAAAGGGGCCAGGTCTCCCAGTATCTGGATCAGCTATCATCATCAGAATATTTAGTCCTTGGGCCACTCTCTTGGCCTCAGCATCTGCCCGCTGGTTCCCTCTAGCCACTTGGTCATTGGTACGCTGGTGACCCGGGCAGTGCATAATGGCCACTTTGTCTGGCAGGTGGATGGCCTCTAGGAGTGCCAAGATCTCAGTTCTGTTTTTTTACCAGAGGCAAGCAGCCCTCCTTGTAGATGGTGTCATTGACGTGGGCCGTGGCGAAGGCATACCTGCTGTCTGTGTAGATGTTGACCCTCTCTCTGCCCCTTAGCCAGTCGCAGGGCTTGAGTCAAAGTTATTAATTCTGTTCACTGAGCCGAGGATTTCTCAGGCAGACTGCTGGCCCAGATGACTTTTTACAATCTCCGTCCCCTCTTACCCGCCTCTTACCTTTAACCGTGTAACTGCTGGCGTCTGTACAGCAGTCTGCAGCCCCCGGCCACGGGTCACACAGGTCACAGCGTGTCAGCCAGGATATCTTGGCAGGAGTGGAGGACGGTCTCTTCAGTGGTTTCAGGAAGCAGGGTGGCTGGGTTAAGGATGGGGTAGGGCGAATTTTTTTTCTTGGCTTCCCTGTTCATTAACTGGCAGCAGGGCTGTGTTTCAGGGAGACTGGCGGGGGCGCCAGACCCCCAGTTGGAGTAG
>JADRCD010215295.1:30520-41949 GCA_019843815.1 Montemys delectorum
TCTCTCTCTCTCTCTCTCTCTCTCTGAATGAATACAGCATCTCACATGTTAGGCGAGTGTTCTGCTACTGAGCTTCATTCCCAGCCACAAGTAATAATAATAATTTTTTTAAATGGTCCAAGATTCAGATGTTCTGGTTCCCTTCAGAGAAATTGAAAATACAGTCCCCTGAGATGCCACAGTTTATGTTGGGTAGTTTCTGGAATTTTCAGCAGAGATGGCTTACTCTGGAAGGGGTAGATTTTTTTTCTCCCTTCTCAGGGCATTTTCAATCATTATGAACCTTAGGTTAGACAACTCCTCGTGTTGGGATGAAGCAGTGGGGTTTTTTTGTGTTTAAGACTTCAGAGTTGGGGCTGGAGAGACGACTCAGTGGTTAAGTTGGGTCTGGAGAGATGGCTCAGTGGTTAAGAGCCATCTTGCAGAGGACCGGTTACATTCCCAGCACTGATATAGCCAGTTCACAACTATCTGTAACTCCAGTTTCAGGAGATCTGATACCCTCTTCTGACCACGGTAAATACTTCACATATATGGTGCCTATATGGACCTACGGGCAAAACATTAATACATGTAAAATAAAAATAAATATAAAATCATAATAATTAAACATTTCAGAGATGAGGAGTTAGTACAAAATCCCTCATGGCTAAAAAACTCTGATTTCCTGAGATTTACCAGTGACTCTGCTTTCTGCCTCCCATCTTACCTGCCTATTTCCTGGGGCCCTGAGTCTAGATAGGTTAGCTACTGGGCAGAGAACGCAGTCATTACTTAGGCCCTCTGGGAACCAGGACCCAGGCAATCTTATTCCTAGTATGTGCTGTACAATGCTGCCTGGCTTTTATTGTTGCTTTTCAGTAGTGGGCTGCCATTCTTGTGGTCTACTTCTTTAGACTCAATGTTCCTCTACTCAACAGAATAAAATTGTAGGGTATCCTTTGCCAGGAAAAGTTTCATTTCATCTTAAAGTTTCATGGTAGTGAGGGTTGAATCTAAGGCCTAGATGGCCCAGGCAAGTGCTCTACCACTGAGCCATCTCCCCAGCCTTCTTTTTGTTATTTTGAGATAGAGTCATGGTGGCACAGGCTTGACATTTCAACTACTGGGGGTCTGAGCAGGAACATTGTGAGTTCAAAACCTGTCCCAAATTTATACAAAAAAAAAAAAAAAAAAAAAAAGGTTGAGAGGACCGAAGTTCAAAGGTCATCCTCAGCTATATATTGAGTTTGAGGTTAACATGGGATACAAAAACCTCATTTAAAAAATTAGTTGGGGCTGGGCAGTGGTGGCTTTCGCCTTTAATCCCAGCACTTGGGAGGCAAAGGCAGGCAGATTTCTGAGTTTGAGGCCAGCCTGGTCTACAGAGTGAGTTCCAGGACAGCTAAGGCTACACAGAGAAACCCTGTCTTGAAAAACAAAACAAAACAAAACAACAACAACAACAAATTAGTTGGGGCTGGAGAGATGGTTCAGTGGTTAAGAGCACTGACTGTTCTTCCAGAGATCCTGAGTTCAATTCCCAGCAGCCACATGGTGGCTCACAACCATCTGTAATGGAATCCGATGCCCTCTTCTGGTGTGTCTGAAGACAGCTATGGTGTACTCATATACATTCAATAAATAAATAAATAGATAGATAGATAGATAAATAATTGATCTTCCCCTCTCTATTCTCTCCCCTCTTCTGGGCTTACAGCAAAAGAAAGGTAAGTCATCTGGAAGTGTCTCTGGGATTTCCTGTGTTTTGTGACCCCCTCGCCCCCCCTTTCCCACATAAACGCGTGTCAGAATGTCTGTGCAGAGTGTGCTTATGTTCTTTTGCTCGTAAGAACATAAGATGTGTGCACACATAGCTATGTTGGATGTGTCTTTTATTCTGTGGGTTCTGTTGCCTTTTCTCTTGCATTTATTTGTTAAAGAGCTTTTAAGTACAGTCTTAGCTAGGAGTGATGGGTTACCTTTAATACAGGCACATGGGAGGCTGAAGCAGGAGAATCACTGCAAGTTCAAAGCCAGCCTGGGCTACAGAATGAGACTCTGTCATAAAAACAAAAAGAAAAAAAACTGAAAGAAAGCAAAAACCCCTAAAAAGCCCTGAAGAAAAAGGCGTGGTCCGTCTTCCATCCAGGGAATGGCATGGTCCCTGTTCCATCCTGGGGAATGAACGCATTCATCTTGGATTGGTTCCTTTACTACAGAAAGATCAGTGGTCTTGTTTCATTCAGGATTTTGTCCTCAGCTTCTCAGAGTAAGCACTAACATGTTGTCTGTTTTCTTCTAGTGTTCAGGATGAAAATTTGGTTTTTGAAGAGTTTGCTCGCCAAAATCTGAAAGATGCTGCAGAGAACACAGAAAGGAAGAAAGATGAGGATGCAGGCCAGGATGAGTGAAGACTTAGTCTAGATGCCTAGAAACTTGTAGTTCCGGGTGCCTTGAGGGAGGCCCCCGGAGTAACCTTTCAGAGTTATGCTAGATATGAAGGCATGAGCATTCCTCCCAGAAATAAAGTCTGTGGGTCCTCTGATCACGTGTCAGGCTGTGTGGCTGGGGCACTGGGCTGTTGTCACTGACACAGAGCCTGATTGATGCCTTTGGGGTCTCTGGAGCCTGAGAATGAAGAGCAACATCTGGAAGAAAGCGCAGCCTTTCAACAGAATAACTCAGTGCTACTGTGATCTCTAGTTCTGGGGGTGGGGCAGGGCTTCTCAGCCCCACTTCTCTGGACACACATGGGGTGGTAGGTTTAGTTCCTGACCAATCCTAGCTCCAGGGCCCTTTCAGAGGCTCCTGAGTTAATAGAGCAGAAAACAAATATAGACAAAAATCCCCTCATGACTCCACTTTGGGGTCTAACCCCTCCTTGAGCTCTCAGTTGCTGGTCAAGTTTTTTCTATTCGACACAAACCGGATTTGATTAATCAAAGTAGGCAGAACAGAAAGGGGGATCGGTCCCTGGAGGGTCCAGAAAACTGAACTAAACTGAGGAAGAACCTAGACTCCCATACTCAGTGTGGGCAGAAGCTGTGAAGGTCCTGAGAACTCAGCTCAGAAGCCTGGGCTGGCACCCAGCAAGCCATTCGGTACCTAGCCACTGCTGTCTTGGTTCTGGATAGCACTTCTGGGAAAGAGAATCTGAGTAGCCCAGCATTGGCTTGGTGGACCAGCATCCTATGGCCAGCAGTGGCCAGGCCCAGCATTGGCTTGGTGGACCAGCATCCCATGGCCAGCAGTGGCCAGGCCCAGCATTGGCTTGGTGGACTAGCATTTCATGGCCAGCAGTGGCCAGGCCTGGGAACAGGCTTATCAAGCCAGATGGACTTTATGATTATACTATTGTTCTGGAGAGGAGGAGTGGAGAATGCTTGTGGTCAGAGAAGGAGAAGGAGGCACAACAGGAGCTCTTTCAGGCCCTGTCATTCAGAAGGCCATTCCTGGCCATAGTGTCCAGCATCCTATATTGTACCAAACAACTCTCTTGGCATCCATGGAAGGGGCCTGTGTGTATGGGGGTGTGAGGAGAAGATGGGATGGATAGGGTTTAGGGAGTGGATTGGAAGAATGGAGATTTCTGGATAGCTCAGCCTACTCACTAATGGCAGGGTGCATGTGTGTAACCAGTTACTTTCCTAACTGTTGTGACCAAATACCTAACAAGAGTAACTTAAGGAAGTAAGCTTTTATTTTAGCTTATGGTTTGAGGCAGTAGAGTCCATTGTGATTTGGGGAGCATAAAGAAGCTGCACCTGTGGTCAGAGAGAAATGGATGGGGGTGCTCAGCTTGCTGTCTCCTGTTTGTTTCAGGGCAAATGCCCTCCCCTTGGTTAAACCTCCTTAGAAAGGCCTTCGTAGACACACCTGATTCTAAAAGACACCCAAGTTAACAGGGAACTTTCAGGCTGGTGTGTGCCATGGTGCTTGGGATTTCGATGTGGAGACATAGCTGGGGGTCTTACACTGGGGGTCCCACAGAGACAAAGGAAGGCTTGGTGGACCTGTGTGCTCACTCTGGGGCTCCCTAGAACTGGGAGAAATGAGAACTCATTTCTGAAGCTATGGAAATGGTAATATAGGTAGAAAATTGTGGGCTGGTGGGGGCAGACACAGACACAGTCTATCTTTCTTGCTCCCACCAGCTGGGGGTAGGGGGTAGGGCACTGTCATAGTGCCCAGGCAAAGGGATGGCATGCTTTTGGGGGAGCCCACATGGTACTTCCTCATTATCTCTTTCTCCTGCCTTTTGACCAGGCAATCTGCATTAGTTAGCTCCTGGTGGGTGGAGCTCCCTGACAGCCAAGGAGGCTGGGACTCTGCCTCTCAGCTCCTGGTGAGAGAACCATCCTGTTGGTTCCTGCATTGCTTGACCCCAGGACATCCTAAAGTCAGAGTGGACATTAATAGGCCCGACCTTTGGAGCAGTGTGGGTGAGAGAGCCAGGAGGGAGGGCCAAAGCCTGAGCCCTGGAGACCAGAGGTCAGAACAGCCCTTGCCCTCCAAGTTATTTCTGTGCTAAAATATCCAAAACAGGCTTCCAGGTGCTGGCTTGTTTATATACTGCAGCTGCAGAGGGAGTGGGGGCAGGAAACAAGCAGCCAGCTGTCCCAGCAAGGGTGCTAGAGTGTGTGTGTGTGTGTGTGTGTGTGTGTGTGTGTGTGTGTGTTTTACTGGCTCTGCTCTGTGTATGTGTGTGTTATTGGGTCTGCTGTATGCATGTGTGTGTTACTGACTCTGCTCTGTGTATGTGGGTGTTACTGACTCTGCTCAGCTTGCACATCTTTGTTGGCATGCAGAAACCTCAGAAGACAGGAAATCTGAGAGCAGGTCGAATGTATGGCTGAGTTTTGGGGATAGGTATGATATAGAAAACAAACAACAAAACCCAACCAAGTCAAACCAACCCACCAAACAAACAAAAAACGTTTGTTGAACGTGTTGCACAAACAAAGGAACATTTGGGACAAATTTGGAAGAACTTAGTGGCAAGTGCCTTTACCCATTGCATCATCTGGTCAGCCCTAAGATACCGTTTGTTTCTTTTTAAAGAGTCACATTTATGTGTGTATGTAAGTGTGTATGTATAGATATACACTTGTCACATATGTGTGGAAGTCAAGACAGTTTTCGGGAATCCCTTCTCTCTGGGGTCCTGGGGATCCAACTCAGGTTGTCAGGCTTGGTAGCCAGTGCTAACTGAGCCATCTCACCAGCCAAGGGGAAGAGCCTGGCACAAGTTCTGCAGCTGGCAACCATAGCGCTAGAGAAGCTCGAATTCCTGCTATTTATTAGATGCTTGCCTATGCCTTCACACAGGACACCCAGTTACTCCAACAGCTGGTACTGCCACCCATTTGGTGAGAAACTGCAGTTAGAGAGATTAGATAGGGGAGTGTAGATGGTCAGAGGGGACAGAGGAGTGTTTCTAATGAAACAATGGCTGCCCTTTAGTTCTTTGAAAATGTTACTGACACAATTGCCCTTCATTTGTAGTTGTGAGATATGACAGAGCCCTCATGGGACATCTGCTTCTTGAAGTGGTCTCCTTTTACAAAACTATTGGAGTACAAGTGCTTGCCATGGTGTAGTCCCTTATCTGGTTTGGGTCCCCCCAGTCTTCCCTCTTCCCCTGTATGAATCTACTTCTCTGTCTTTTTTTTTTTTTTTTCCCACATACAGACTCCTTTCGGAGCTGTTGGTTTCCCTGCTCATTTGACCTGTGTTTTATTGCCTGCTTTCCCATTCATTTTGTAGGCCGGATAGTTAACAGGTCGCAAGGTCGGGTGGGGCATGTAGGGGTGGGAGTCATGCACATCTGGAAGTGTGTGTGTGTGTGTGTGTGTGTGTGTGTGTGTATGTGTGTGGTGTGTGCGCGTGCACGTTCGCCTGCGTGTGCGTGTGTGTGTGTGTGTGTGTGTGTGTGTATGTGTGTGTTCCCAGGGAACCTGTCTGGCACACTCAATGAGAAGCTGTCCTGCTTCATGGAGAATGAGGGTCATCCCAGATTTTCAGGTGGAAGCATTTGGCCAGGCAGTTCTTTTTGACAAAACCGGTCCTCTTCTTTTGCATGTCACTGAGACGGATGAGGTTGGATGTGAGGTGTGTTATTACTGCCACCTTGGTGTGCCCTCCAGGTGGGGTAAACTCGGGGCGCAGCGGCACATCATTAGACATGATTCATTGTGTGACTCACTCGGGGAGAGAGGCACCGGAGGGAATGCGTTCCTCCTAGCCAGTCGATCTTGGGGGAGTTGATGGCTCAGCCTTTTCTGAGATCTCCAAGGGAACCACACTGTGTGTTTACCAGGGAACAAAAGGGCTTCTTCGCGTGTCAAAAAAAAAAAAAAAAAAAAAAAAAAAATCATGTCCAAGTTAGATCTTTTTGTCTTCAGAGCCAATTGTACTTCTTTTCAAGCCAAACAACCTTCTCCCAAGTACATTTTATTTCAAATAGTTTTAGGCTTACAGAAAACTGAGCACCGAAGAACCCACACAGTTTCCCCTATTGTTAATATCTTACATCAGTGCAGTACAGCGGCTGCACCAAGTGAAGTGGCATTGGCACATCATTATTAAACTAAGCACATCCTCTGTTTGGGTTTCCTTACCCAATGGCCCTTTCCTGTCCCACGATCCTGTCTGGGATCCAAGTGACACAGAGCCATCCTGTCTCCTCAGGCTCCCATCTATCTGCCCACGCTTTCTCCCTGCTAACTGCCATTGCCGCAGGGTTCTCAGCCACGGCTCTGGTTTCTCAAGACCATACCCTCCAGAGTTCAGCTGTACCCTGAGCTTCTAGCAGCCAAACACACCTGGCACCTCCAGCCAAACCTATTTATTTCTTCCTCATGTCTTGGTCCTCGTGGAAGGGCATCCAGATTCTTGCTTCCCTTTTGCACGACGAGCAGTTGGTCATCTTCTTCCTTCTGCTCTGTCTCCAGTCTAGCACCCCTATCTCCAAGACTATCTATGACCTTGGAGCTAGCCCAGTCAGCATTGCCTAGAGCGGTTACAAGCCCTTTTTGATGCCTTCCCTGCCTCTAATCGTTTTTAATCCAGGGTATAATTCTCAATCCAGGTGCTTGAGGTGTTCTGTTTTCCTTCACCTCCTTCTCTTTGTTTTCCTTCTTTCAGTTGGGATAGGGTCTAGCTAATAGTCCAGGGTGACCTCAAATTTGTGACCCTCCTGCCCTAGCTTCCCGCCTGGCATGAATGACCTCATCTTAACATAGTTTCCTTTGTTTGTTTTATTCTTTTTTTTCTTTTTATATAGTTTCCTTTTTACTTTTTTTTTTTTTTTTTTTGGTTTTCCAAGACAGGGTTTCTCTGTGTAGCCCTGGCTGTCCTGGATCTCACTCTGTAGACCAGACTGGCCTCGAACTCAGAAATCCACCTGCCTCTGCCTCCCGAGTTTCCTTTTTACTTATTTTTTAACTTTTCATTAATTCTTTGTGAGTTTCACATTATGAACCCCAGTCCCGCTCATCTCTTGGTCCCTGTCCCCTTATATAGCCCTTTTCCCTTGTAACAACCCCTCCCCCAAATAAAACATGTACAAACAATAACAAAATCAAAGCATAGAAAACATCTCATTGTGGAAAGCTGTAGTACATCACAGTATGTCCCAGTGTATGTTCCTCTGTCCACACTTGTTCACTTGCAAATGTTCATTGCAATGAGTCACTATGGGTCTGGCTCGAGATCTTTGGCTTCTGTGATACCATCAATATTGGATCCTCCTCCTGGCTATCCTGTTGTCATCCTGTGTCATGATGATCTTGCAGCTTTGGAACAGCAGGACTGGCGCTTTCACACGTCTCAATCATTTGGAGATGATAGAGGTTTTGGGGTGGGCCAATTCAGAACTGGGCCTGAGTGTTAGCTGAGCTGGTCAGTCTGCCACCTGCTCTCCCTTATCCAGACCATCAGGGCGAGCTCTCCAGCACTACTCCAGCTAAGGGCACCTAATCCTGCTCCCATACCCTCACAGCTCACCTGCACTCATGCCTCCAGAGCCAGCTCCACTGTGCTGCCCAGTCAAGGTGTGGGAGCCACTCTCCCAAGTGCTGCAGCCTGTGAGGGGCTGGGCCAGCTCTCCTGATCTCACACCCTTGAGGCTGGCTCACCATGCCTTTGTCATCAGAGCTGCCTCTGCTTTTTATTTGTTTATCTTTTTCTATTTTTTCTTTTTATATACTATCTTTTTTTTTCCTAACATACATTTTTACAATTGAAAATTTTATTTGGTGCATGTGAATGGGCGTGTGTGCCACGCACATACATGTGTGCGGTTCCGAGGACAACTTGTGGTTGTTTCTGTTTTGTTTTTATTTCCACCATGTGAGTTGTAGGGATTGAGCTCAAGTCATCATCGTGACAGTGTGCAGCTTTACTTGCTGAGCCATCTCACTCGCCCCGTAATTCCCTTTTAAAGACCTGCTCTACAAATACAGTAACGTTCTGAGAGCCTTGAGGTCAAGACTTCAGTACTGATTTATGGCAGACTTCCTTCAGCCACACACTCTCTGCCTTCTTCCTCCAGGCTTTGACTTCCTGGGAGACCAGCCCTGCCTGCAGGACCCAGAGAGGGGAAATCAGTTGGTCTGAGTTCACATCCTGCCTCCCAGGCACTCTTAGGGGGTGATGCCTGAGAAGTCCATGTCAGGGGCTCCGTTTCCTTTTGGTTCTGTGGGTGCGGCTGAGGGCTGTGTTTCACCCTGCATGCACAGGAGCTCTGTATGGGCAGTGGACACTATCAAGTGCTATAGAACTTGCCTGTCCTGGGAGTACATACACCATGGTAGCTGTCAAGCCATATGGGGCTATTCAGTGCTGCAAACGTAACTAGTGTCACCGAGGAACTGAAATTTTGTTGTTTTTGTTTTCTTTGAGACAGGGTCTCCTCTGCCACCACTACCCAGCTTGGTTCTTTTCGTTTTTTTTTTTTTTTTTTTTAAATTAAATGTCATTCTTTAGCTTAGGCTGCTCTTAAGACTAGTGCTTGGACAGTGGTGGCACACGCCTTTAATCCCAGCACTTGGGAGGCAGAGGCAGGTGGATTTCTGAGTTCGAGCCTAGCCTGGTCTACAGAGTGAGTTCGAGGACAGCCAGGGCTACACGGAGAAACACTTGTCTCGAAAAACCAAAAAAATCATAACACAATAAAAGTTAAAAAAAAAAAAAGACTAGTGCTAGTTAATAGGAATTTAAATATAAGTACTTGTATGTAGCCAGTGGCTAAAGCACAGGTAGAGTGTTCTATTTCACCCAGGGGTCTCAGATCTTTTTCACAACTTTGGGCCTGGTCATCCTCTGTGCTGGCTGGGAGGCCAGTATCCTGGCCTCATCTTTGTGCCCATGAGGGACCTCCTGTGGTTACTGGAGGTATCTGACTTGTATTGCATCTAGAAAGAGTTGTCCAATGTACCAAGGCCCAAAGCTTGCTGACTGGTGGGCAAGCAGAGGCCCCTGGTTTCCAGCAGCACCCTCTGAAAGGATGTGGGGACAGCTAGGTGGTCCTCCATTGACTTGCCCCTTACAGCAGGGCACAGTAGGAGGATAGCACATTCTCCTGGTTGGCACCAAGTCCTTTTCCATCTCAATAAGCCAAAAAAACCACCCCAAACGGAAGCCACTCCTTTTCTAACTGCATAGAGTCCTCCTTTGGCTCAGTGTAGAGTTCATTCTGCTTGCTCTGCCTCTCTAGTATCCCTTCACTCCCTTCTGAATCTCAGTTCCCTTCTCTACCTCTCAGCCCCACCCAGTAATTCAGAGTGGCTATTTGCCTTAAGACTTCATAGGTCCCTGCTTTGTGACCCAGCCAGGCTCAGCTTATCTACCCCTCTACCCAGCCCACCCTCAACCAGGTTTCTTGCTGCTCTCAGGCCTCAGCAGAAAAGGCCAATCCCCAATCTGGTCCTCAAAGCCTCACTTGATCCCAAAGCTCTCCAGTTTCTGTCCTATTCCCATTTTCCTTCCTCAAAACCCCAGCTTCCTTCTTTTTTTTTTTGCCTCTGGGCCTTTGCACAGATCTGATTTGGCCTCTGCCTACAACACGGTTCCCCAGTTAGGGGCAAGTCCTGCTTTCTTTCTCCATCTCTCCTTAATAGTGACCTTAACAGAAGTTCTGTGCTCTGGGTGTACTTGTACGCATACATTCACTCTGCAAATTGTTTCACCAATATAGTCCAGCGTCCTCCTAGAGGTCACTTACACTCGTGTGTACTCAGAGCCAAAAACCAGAAATTATGTTCCACGCAGAAGACGACAGAAGAATTCAGAAGGAAAGAGATGGGTCAGGAAGAAACAACCCAGCAAAGGCCCGGCAAGCCTGCGTCTGCGCCCACTGCCTATGGGGGCGCGGCGGGGTGGGGCGGCCCGCCTCTATGCCCCGCCCCACTCAGGCTCCGCCCCAGTCACTGGGCCCCTCCCCTCCCCTCCCCGCCCCGCCCCCCCGCGGCGCGCGCGCTGGCCGGGCAGCATGGCGGCGGCGGCGGGCGCCCCTCCGCCGGGTCCGCCTCAGCCACCTCCGCCGCCGCCGCCTGAGGAGTCGTCCGACAGCGAACCCGAAGCTGAGCCGGGCTCCCCGCAGAAGCTTATCCGTAAGGTGTCCACGTCGGGCCAGATCCGGCAGAAGGTGAGCCCGCGGCGTCGGCCGGGCGCGCGCCCCTCACGCCGCGGTCCCTGCCGAGGCCCGTGACCGTGTGCGAGCAGCCGCCCAGGCCCTGCGGGGCCCGAGGTCCTGCGGTCGCTGCTACAGGGCCGAGCGCGCCGCGGCTTAACGGGCCGCGGGGACCGGGCCGCGGGGACGGGTCTGCGGGGACTGGGCGCAGGTGGGCGCCGCCGCTGAGGGGACCGAGGCCCGGCGTGCTGCTGCTCTCCCGAGGCCTGGGGGGGGGGGGGGGCGGTCTGTACGTCTGAGCACCGGGTGCAGCTTAACTCACCTGCGTTAGGCTCACCCTCCATTGCCCACCCCGCTGCGGGCTCCTCACCCCTGTGTCCCGAAAGGGAAGGGATGCGCGTGTAGTGGCCACTTCTCCCTTCCTCGCTCCCTTCCACCCTCCTCCCTCCTTCCCTGGGAAAGCCGGGACTCCTCACCCGTTGGGCACAGAACTCTCTCTCTCCGTGGAGAACTCCAGCCGCTAGGGATGCAGGGCAGAGAGACACATGCCTTTTTGTTGTCTTTCCCTAAGAATATAAAGTTGCACCCTTTGCTTTCTCCTCCCTTTCTGGTTCATCTTGGAAACGGCGTATGGTTTCTTGCGGAGGTTGGAATGGGCTTCCTCAGGCAGGTGGCTGGACAGGTGGTGGAGAGCAGGTTGCCACCGTGGGGCAGCCTTGGCAGTTCCGGCTGGCACGGGCTTGCTCATCCTGCTGCAGTGCGCTTTTCCTCCGAGGCCAGTTAGTTACGCTTTACTGTTAGAACCATTTCTTGC
>JADRCD010215297.1:0-21969 GCA_019843815.1 Montemys delectorum
TGTGTGTGTGTGTGTGTGAGATAGCTGTTCCACTTGAGGCCCAGAACTCTGTAGACATTTATTCTCCATACTTCAACCAGTTTCTAAGTTAACTGCTACACACTGCACACAGAAGCTTTTCTGATGAGGCCTGAGCACTACACTAATCTATGGGTATGGAGATACACATTTATAGGACAGTTGATATCACAGCCATTTAATAAATGACTGTAGTAGGTTCACCTGGAGTCTATAAGCTCCCAGCCATGGGTTATTGACCAGATTTACAGTACCAGGCATACATTTCCTCCTGTGGAGTAGGCCCTCGATACAATCAGAGAACGGTTGTATCTAGTACAACTAGATAGGTAGTTGGTTACCACTGTAACTGTTGCATCACTGCTGCACCATGAGCATTATTTTAGCTTGCCGGGTTCACAGCTAAGTAAGGCTATTGATGAGTTCTCTTCCACAGCATCCTGTGTAGCACTGAAGGAACTGTGAATTATAGGCAGCAGGACGATGCTTCCCAGTCAGTACTGTGCTTATGTGTAGGTGGGGACCAGTGATGGATGTCAGGCTGCTCTTCTCAATTTCTCTCCATATTAATTAAAAAAAATAATTATTGGGGCATGGAGAGATAGCTCAGTGGTTAAGAGCACTGACTGCTCTTCCAGAGGTTCTGAGTTCAATTCCCAGCAACCACATGGTGGCTCACAACCATCTGTAATGGGATTTGATGCCCTCTATCTTATGTGTCTGAAGACAGCAACAGTGTACTCTTATACATGAAAGAAATAAATTAAAAAAAATAAGTGGGTGGTGTGTGTGCGTTTAAAAAATAATTATTTAAAAATGAGTGGTAAAGACTGAAGCAGACTCCAAGGCATTAGTAGGCTCTACTTGCTCCTATTGGGTCAGAATTAGAGTAATGATCAAGTAAATATTCCTGATTTATGGGTTATTGTCTCCCTATAAAAATGTTTATCAACATTTTACCCCAAGCCAACATTTTGAAACATGAAATTTTGTCTCAACCTTATTCAATATAATGAAGACAGAAAAGCTAAAAATGTCCCCATTGAGAGGCCAGGAGCATCCTGACAGAACATCTTGGTCTGGACACTGGCACACATGCTTCCAGCAAACAATATGAGGTGAATAACTTGAAAAAACACCCTGCCTGTCAAAAAGATTTCCAAGACAAGACATAGGAGTAAGAGATGACTAGCACATTACTGAGATGAATTCCCCAATATAAATGCATTAGAGAAGTCAAATATAGTCCATACTGAGGGTACTGATTCTAGGACCTCCTTAGTCACAGAAATCTGTAGATGATCAAGTCTCATATATAAAGTCACAGTATTTACTTGTAACTTATGCACCTCTTCCTGCACTCTAAGTCCTTGCTAGATGAAATACAATGTCTGATAGGGTAGGGTATCTATGTATTCAACTTACAGAACGACAGAGAAATGGCCTGCATTCATTCAGTACAATCCCAACAATGTGCATGGATGATTTTCAATTTATTCTTGGTAAAATTTATGGTGTAGAATACACAGGCCCAGAGGGCCAACTGCTCCTTATTCTAACTCTTACTTCAGTGGGGTTCAGAGTCAAACCCATTTTAGCCTGCACCAGAGTCTGCACTTCACCACATCACTCTTCTGTGTGCTTCTCCTTGTCTGTTTTTTTTCTTTTTGGAAACTATAACTGTCCACTTACTGTGGCTATCCAGTTACTGTCTCACACCCAGTGCCTCAAGGGTGCTGAGCTTCTGTTGTCTGTTCTCTTTGTCAAAGGCTTCGTGGTGACTGCTAATAGTACAAGTACCTTCAATTAATAATAATCACTTCAAGTGACTGATAAAACAACCTTTAAAATGAGCACTATTCCCATTTTCTAGACAATTTAGATTGAGTAGACACGCGTGGCTCAGACAAGCTCACGTGGTAGTAAGTTACCACCATTATTTCTAGCCAGGTTGGACTGTCAATAGTCCCTTTCTACCTATATTTATACTTTTCTAAAAAGTGGTTACTTATTTTTCATTTGTGGATCTGTGTGCACGTGTATGCATACATGTGTCTGTGCATGTTCTTGCCACAGCATATGTATGGAAGCCAAAGGATAGCTGATTCTTTCTTCTCTGTTCATTCCTGGAATTGAACTTAGGTTTTCAGGCTTGGTGGCAAGACTTTTTACCCACTGAAAAAAATCTTGTTAGCCCTCTACTTACTTTTAGTCCACCATAAATGAGCCCTTTTTTTTTCCTTTCCTTTCCTTTCTTTCTTTTTTTTTAGTGGAAGTAGGATAGACAGGAAGGCATGCAGAGGACTTCTGAGATCCAAGACATCACCAACTTTCTGTATGAGTTAAGATTCCTGGTTTGGGAAGCTTCAAACCCCTGGGAAGTTACAAGGTAGTAGTCTGAGGTCCCTATGAGGAAGGGAAAGACTGGCCTCAGAGTTAGGGGCCAGAGTGCCCAGTCTGGCTACTGGCACAAATCAAACTCTTGAAAAGGAACTAAGTAACATGGCCCCAAGAGTCAGTATTGATCCAACATTTTGCCAATTCTCATTTGTGCCAGATTTGAACCTCCTCGTCTGACTTTGTTTCCTGTAGGAAAAAGGATGGCAAAAGTGAATGGAAGACTGATTGAGTGAATGAATGAATAAGAAAATAAGTATACTGATTCTTATTATCACTCTGTGAAATCTATAATAGAACATTCAAACCGTGTCCAACCCCCTGGGGCGGGGAGTTGCTTCTGATTTACTGAGACTCAGGTTTCCAGAGGATGAAAGCTGCCTAATTTTAAATTAGCTTTCATTGTGCTTTGGAAGTTACCTCCATGAGGATGGTGGGGACTGAAAGAGCCTGCAGCATCTATTTAACAGGCAAATTTATTTGGTGTCTGGGCAGAATCCTTTGAGGGTTTATAATCTGAGAAATAGATTGTAAATCCTCTAAATTAGTGGGGCCACGCAACTTGTCCAAGATCAAACAGCCAATGAATGACACTTGAGAAGTCTAGTCCAGTTTTCCCTCCTGACAGGAGATGGGTTCACTTCTGGCAGGCAAGTCGTCCTTGTAAATGAACCCTCAGATTTTGGAAGTTACATAGAGAGCTGTGAGGGATGGGTAGGGAACCATCCACTGAGGATGCCCTGGGGGGGTCTAGGGAAGGCGTTACTCTCAGCTCTGTGTTTCATGATCTTCACATACCTTAGATTTGGGCATTTTGTAATAAGTGCAAACCTTGATTAACTCAGTCTGTGATGGAATCTAAGCATCTCTTGATTCATAAGAAGCTTACATGTGGTAAATTTGCCTTATTGCTGTAGGGACCAGTCAGTGACCTATCGGTGGTTTTACCGGGGACACGGTTGATCTTGTGCATAATCGTCTGATGTCCTTGAAAGCTGTTGTCATCATTGCTGGAAACATCTTAAGTCATGGTTACATGTACACCATCGTTACTGCTACTCTTTGTTGAGTACCTGAATCTCGGCACCCAACTCATTCAGAGGGGTTCAGAGTGAAAGGACAGTTTATCATAAGGCATAGACAAGCTCTGAAACCCCAGTGGAAACTGGAACTAGACAAAACAATTTCTCTTTTATTTCTTGTTTAACTACTCATTTAACTGTTGTTCATCAAGCTTGCCCTCCAGTGGTAGCCCTGACATCAACATTTACACAGCCTAGCAGTGCATTTTCTCATGGCCTACTACATCTACAAATCCCAGACACTCTCTTGTCTAGATTCAGTCTGTGAATCCAAGTTTGGTTCAATGACAGACAGGAGTGTAGGGAGGCAGGATTCTGGATATGGTCAAGGGGATGTTGAGGCTGAGGGTCGGGAGAGGCATGGTGGGCATGCCTACTACATCAATTATTTGTACTCTTTTGCATGTGTAATAGATGAGGCGATAACTCATCTCAGCTAACTCAGCTGCTCAGTGAGAGAACTGACTCACAGCCTCATCTCTCTATGTTGTGGCCCTGGAACTTCCTATTACATTGTACTTCATGATTTCAGGGGCCCCATTTAAACCTGTCTCCTCTCTTTCTTACTCTCTTTAAGACATCATTTCTGTGTTAATATTCCCTCAGGAAAACTACATTTGAAGAGGTGAAGGATGTGCCTTTCTGGGGATCTTCCCAGCTGAGCTCCCCTATAAATTCACTCCATAACTTTGGCTGAATAGCCAATGTAGAAAGAGGCACAAGATTAGGATTAATAATTTCCTGAAGCTCAGATTTGAGCCAGGCCAAACAAACAGAGCACTAAGTGCTGACTCCTGATGACTTTCAAACATCTTGGATGTCCCTCCCAGGGACTATGATCTACTTTTTGTTCTACAGTCCCCCAGGACTATGGATCTGTATAGCCTATTGGGGGCTCCACCATCTTTCTGTGGGACTATAAACCCAGGGGATTTTGTTATTCATCAGTGTTTATGTCACAGATCCAGCATGTCTGGTACTTCTGGATCCCCAGTGGTGCCCAGCCTGTGTCCCCATTATATACTCTACTTTGATGGTCCACTTATGATGACTCTCTATCCTATAAGCCTTGCCTACAGTTATAGTTGCCTTTACATGACAGAACGGACTAGCTGGGTAGAAAGTGAAAGAGGAGATGGTCACCCTTTTTGAGTGAGTTGCTCTCAATCATTTTTAGTACCAGTTAAGATGAACAAATACATTGACTGGACACTGTCTGTCTAAGGCCCCATGTCTACAGCCAGGATAAATTAAAGCATCTAGGGCTGGTTCTGATGAATCTGTCCCTGGAGCCCAGTGCAAATTCTATCATCAAAAGATACACATGAAATCTGAAAACCTTTATTCTGGATTTTAGCTCCATATCCACAATACAACTAACTGGGTCTATCTTTTAACTTCTCTGAATTCTGTTTAAATTCTCATTTCCTGCAACAGGGATAATTAGATAACATATGGCAATATAGTGATTAAAAAGTATAAAACATTACTCCAGGGGCAGTTTTTTCTACGTCACAATGATTGGAAAGACGAAACCAGTTTAGACAAACATTTAAGGGAAAAGATGATGGAAGAGTGAAAAGGTCGCAGTTCTTCAATACGTCTACCACATTCAAACAAGTAGAATCTCAGTTAACAATGACCCCAGTTTGCTTAGTGATCATTTTTCTGAGCATAAATTCTGATGCCTCCAGCAAAACATGGTTCTCTTTGTTAATTGCAACTTCAGTGGCCTCCCTGGGGGTCCCTCCTCTCCTGCACCCTTGTAAAAAAGTGTGCATGCCTATGGCTGTCTCCACAGCCTTTGAAAAAGCCATATAAAAGCCCCTTTCTGACATTTCCCTCCCCTCCTTTTCTCTTTTCTAAGTTTCATTGAACATTAAAAGTTTTTACGAGTATGGAAGAAAGGCATCTTGCCACTTGAAGTTAAGGTGTGATTCAAATTACAGGATGGCAGAGTCCATTTTTAAAGTGGTATTTAACAAGTTTCACAGATATCTTCTTTTATAGGACATTTCTCCTGGTGCAGAGATGCAGAAAACGTGATAGATTTTTTTTTTCTTAGTCTCTATAACTGTCCTTCTGCCCTAATTCTGCTTGTGGCATAGCCTGGGCTACTTGCTGTTTCCTTCCATCGCTCTCTCTTTGTGGATGGATGAACCTCATCATGCTTCCCCCAGAGTGCAGTCCGAGTAACCTTCATCAGTACCTTCTTATACACAACAGGCAATGGAGGTTGGTGGGTACCCAAAGGGGCCTGCCTCAGTGAGCCAGGATGTCAGTGCCCGTCTGTTCATGGGGTCACTAATGTCATTTGATGCTAAACAGAATCCAAGCATTTTGCTCTGTATTAAATGAAAAGAATCCAGGTAGCAATTGAAACGCAGACTGGCACAATCAGCTCTTGCAGGGCACAGTCTGTGGAAACTGTAGGTGTTTTCTCATAAAGAACTAACAAATGAAACCACAACCAGGTTGCTTCCTTATAGCTGAGAGGGTAGGCAATGTTACTGACTCAGAATTAAACAACAACAGCTCCTACCAGTGTTGGCTGCGGAGCTGACTGATAGCTGCAAGCTCACAAGTGAGCTTGGGAGGTATCTCTCCCTTTTTTCTTTTTGGAAACATTGCCCCTTTTCCTTGGGTTTAACTAGCTTGTTAATCTGGTCAATAATTCAAAAGTATTTTTTTTTTAAACAGGAAGGCTGATTTATTCTGTTTGATTTTATTATTATTATTTGTCAAATTAGCCAGATAATCACCTAATTGATGCTTTTCGCTTCACAACTTAAACCAGGTTGGATGCAGAACAGATTGAAACTGTGTCCAGCCCCTGCCAATTAAAAGAGGAAGCCCTTTCCCACATACTGTAGAAATGACTATGCTCTATAAATGGAGATCTAGAAAGGAGCATGAAGGACGAGGCTGGTGAGAAAATTTTTGTAGGTCTTTTTTCCATTTAGCAGACTATCATCTCCACAGAGGCTAGGAAGCCCCTTTGGTTTGACTAGCATCAAAATACCTTCAAGAATTAGTAATAAAATCCCCCCTCAAGCTTACTCATATTTCCAACTGAGCCAAAGCACAAGGGAGACAAATTACATTTTAAACTCACAAGACAAACCTCTTCTCTCCCCTTAAAGTCAAGCAAATCTGAGTTGACTTCTCCCATAAATTCAAGAATAGAAAGTCATAAATTGAACATATGAAGGACATCGCTTCTTCTCAAGTGATGTTTCCTTGCCTTAATGGATTTAGCTGTGGCAGGGAGTCAGAGAAAAGCTGTCTTAACGAAATCTTTGACTGATTATGCATTTTTTCCCTATTCATACAGGATAGATTCATCATTCCAATTTGTCAAGCTGGCGGAGTTCCAATTAATTACACCCGGCCAAGCTCAGCTCGAGATCTGCCCATGTCAGACCTAATCTAGTGCCTCATTTGCTGGCCGCCCTATGAAGAGGCATCAGAGGTGGTGTTCCTCGAGGTACTTACTGTGATGGATGCCCCACAGTGTGGCTGGTGGCAGAGGCAGAGCCCAGGATGCGCCTTTCCTTCGAGCCCAGCACTTCTGGCTCCTGTACTAATTGAGGGCTCATCTGTATGGTGGATGTTGTGGCAGACTCTATTCTTCATGGCTGGGCTGAAGGCTCTTGTGTCATGCGAACTGTTTAAACATCTCCGTGGGTCCTATGTTGCTGTCAGGTTTGTCCTTGCAAAGTGGAAGAAAGAAGGCGACTTGTCCTCGAGCCGAGTTTTGGAGCCTTTTAGAGGCTCGTGTGAGACAACAGGAGAAAAAGGCCGGCACAGCTACCTGCCATAAGGCATTGTGACCATATCTTTAGATCCTCTTAGGTATGTGTAGGTAATGCCATACTATTTTCTGATTATAGCAAGTTTGTTTTCATAGGTTTAGCTTGCTGGGCAATGACTTGATAATGAATACCATTTATTGTGAGGCCTTCTGAACTTTGCTGTGATTTTTTTTTTTTTTTTGGATGCATAGGTGTGCTAATGTTTGATTGAGTGACTAGGGCCAAGCTCTATATTGCCACACTTGTCTTTAGACCAACTGCTACCCCATTTTGGATGAGAAAACTTAACTCAGAGAATTTAAGAGGTATACTCAAAGTTGCGTAACTAGTAGGTTGTGGAGATGAGGTGTATCTGATGATAAGACTTGAGCTCTTCTAGGACCTCAGGTTATGGACCTAGTTACTTACAGGCAACACCTCTGTTCTTCTGTTATTCAACTTGATCAACCCTCACTGTTCCTTCTCTCCCATGAATGTGTTTAACCTGAAAAATGTAGTCAGAGGCTGCAAGACCCTGCTTATAAATCAGGCTTGTGGGTTGAGGTTGCAGAAGCCTGTTATGGTGTCTGTTACACCCGTATCTCCTCTAGATCATGGACCGGCGGGCCTCAGGGAATACTAGACACAATACTTGGACATAGTCCAAGATCTACTCAATGGCTTCCTTCTTCCTCTTTCTTTATTAACCTTCCTCCCATGTTTGTCACCTCTCCCTGAAGGCATGGAGTCTGCATTCCCGAGTGTCCATGAAAGAGTGGTAGATGGATCTCAGAAGGTATTGCTTGCTAGTCAGATCTACACAGGACAAACTTCAACCCATGGGGAAATGGAGATAGAGAGTCAAGTGGATAAAGACCTTAATTTTCACACTCATGGATTTCACTTTGGAATCTCCCCTCCTTTCTTTCCATGCTCAGCTTAGCGTCAAGCCAAGAGTTCAGGCTTCTAGTCAGAAAGGGACCAGCCCACCATAGCTACCTTACAGTGCTTTGGATCTTAGCCTTATTTTAGCCTTGAAAACCTCCTTGCTTTCAAGAGGAGGTGTAGGTATCTTAACTTTTCTATAGGAATACTAAAAGGAAACCCAGTATCTCACTACTAGAGCCTCTTAAAAATAGATGCTCAAAAGGATGGGCTTATTTTGGAAAGAATTGAATCACATCAAAGATCAATATGTGTGTATTTCTTTGTTTTTGAGTAAGGGTCTCATAGCCCAAGCTGACCTTGAACTCTATAGGCAGGGAACAACCTAGAACTCCTGCCTCCACCTCTCAAGTGACAGGATGGTAGGTATGCACCACCTTGCTCAGCGGAAAGATCAATTTCCAATGTAAATAAGACTTCAAATGCATTAATATTCAGCATTTACATTCCTTCCGGGTCCTTCAATCTAATGTGTCTTACAGTTATCAGAAACATATGCTGCTTTTCAGCAGCATTTTATAGACAACTTGTTCAACAGAAGGTGCTGGCATCCCAATATGTTTTGCTTAGTTTTGGTGTTTGCCATTGTGAAGAGAGAATAAGCCCAGTGCAGTGGCGGGTGTTGTCTTTCTGAATGTAAATGAAGACACTGCCAACATGTGTCTCCCGAACTAAGAAAAAAAACTCCAAATAAACAAAAGGAGCTGTTTACTTTTTCTTGCTTTAAACTAACTTTATGATGTTTCTATTGTGGGGAGGGGCTCTCTACCAGGATAGAACAGATGAATTAAACCCAGAGCTTGTTTCTAAGAAACTTGAAGTATAATAAAAGACTTTTGTTGACAAGGTGGGTTTCTTAGTAAGAGTCAGTGATAATCTCATGTAGTGGCATCTGTGTAACCTCATTAAGTGTGAACAGTGTGAAGTGCATCCATATTTGTTGGTAAATGCTCATCATCCTAATCCTCTGACACCTAGTTCGCTTCTTCATTCTGCTGTGGACCAGTCCCCAAAGCAATACTGCTTCTCAAGGCTAGAGAATCCAATAGCACTATGTCCATTTTCTGAAATGAGTACATAGAACCTGTGCCTCACTAGCTGTTAAGCGTTTGGGATGCCATTCCTAAATGAAACAATGCTATGCTTGTTCATGTAATCTCTACCTCTGATGCTTAATTTTGTATGTTAGCCCTGCTGAGCTAAGGGATGTTCCGATAGCTTGTAAAGCATTTCTGTGTCTTTGCAGGCATTTCTGGAAGAAGCTAGCATTTTAATGGGTAGACTAAGTAAAACAGGATCCAATCTTTTCTTCACCTTAACAAGAGAAGAATAAGGAGGATTTTTGTTTGAGTTAGACTGTCCATTTCTCTTGCTTGAAAGACTCTGGTCCTTGGGTCTTGGGATGTCACTAGAGACTTGCACTGTCAGCCTTCTCATTCAGACTCAAACCATACTAACATCTTTCTTGGGCCTCTAGCTTATCAATAACAGATTGTGAGAAGTCTCTGCTTCCACAGTCATGTGACCAACACCCCCTGCTAAGTCTTTCCATGTATCCATCTTTCTATTGTTGATTCTTTTCTTCTGGAGAACCACGACTAACAGAGCATTCTTCATGATTCACTCTCCACCCAAGACTGCTGAACTGATTTTTCCTCCCTTTGCTTCTTCGGGCGTTTGTTTTGATATGTTTTGAGATTATGTTATTTGCTGCTCAAGTTATTACAGTTATGACGTCATCCTGATGAGTGGATTAACTCAGCATTATGAACTATCTCTCCTTATTTATTTATTTATTTTTTTGTGCAGAAGAATGCTCACATGTATGTGTGTTTGTGTGTAGGTGTTTTTGTGTGAGTCACACACACAGTTGAGAGGACAGTCTTGTGTGTCGTTCATCAAGTGCTGGAAGAAGTTAGCATTTTAATGGGTAGACTAAGTAAAACAGGACCCAATCCTTTCTTCACTCTATCCCCCTTTGTATGAAGCAAGCTTTCTCATTGGTCTCTGGAGCTGGCCACATAGGCTAGGTGACCGGGTTAGCAAACCCCAGCTGGTTAGCAGACCTGTTTCTGTCTCAGTACTGGGATTACAGATGTATGTTACTAAACTTGCTTTTGTTTAACGTGAGTGTAGGAGATTGAAGCCAGGTACTTGAGCTTGCATGTAAGCACTTCGCTGACTGCGCTAGCCCCCTGCTTCTTGTTATCTTGAAGTCGATGTTATCCACTGCTGGTAAAGCTATGTCTACCTTTTGGGGGCTGAGTTTCTATGGTATGTCCTCTTTCGTTCTTCTATATTTAAACCTATACATATCTTTAGATTAACATTTAAAGTTTTTCTTTTGAGAATAGCACATAGGATGGTCTTAGCTTTTGAAGCATTATTGTTGTTGTTGTTGTTATTATTATATCCATATCTACATCTGAAGAGGGGCTGTCAGCGTCCTTATGTTTGATGTACTAGTTAATGTGTTTGACTTAATTTTGCTGTTTTTTCACTTGTATATCTGTTTTTTCAACACTCTTTCTCTTTTCTTACCTTCATAGATTATCAGACCCATTTAAGAATTTTAGTTGTACTTCTCATTTTGCAAACATAGAGATTTCCACAGTGTGGCTCTAGTCTTCTGCTTCCCCAGTTCTTCAAAAAGACTTGAAATTTGGATTAAAAACTGAAAAATGAGATATTGAGAAATGGTTCTTGTGTTAGAAACACTTGCTGCTCTTATAGAGGGACCTGGGTTCGGATCCCACCATACACAGGTAGTCATTACTGTCTGTAACTCTGTTCTACAGGATACAATGCCATCTTCTGGCCACCATGGGTACTGCATACACTTGCACAAATGTACAGGCAGGTAAAACACCGATACTCATAAAATTAAAAATGAAAATAAGAATCTCAAAACAATTAAAACTATAAAAAATAATCGAACATATATCTCAGGCCACGAGTCATGTGTAGAGGGCCAAATGTCTGCACAGTAATTGGAGGAAGACCATGGCAATAGACGTCTCTGTGCTGACTTACATAGAATTTAACATAATTTAAACTTACTTTGGATCTGGAAGATTTCTTGTTAAATCATAGACATATAGATTCTTTAAAATTGAGTGCATTTGAATCTCTGAATTCCATTAGCCTATTGGGTTTAGCACAGTCATCCAGACGCACGGACTACCTGCCTTCACAGGCCAAGATCCTGCTGCTTAATGTGAGCCTTTCCATTTGTTCGGTCAGCATTGTGTTCTGGGTCTCAAGGTTTAAGAGGATAAATTAGACTTCTTTATACAGAGCCTCTTTCCGAGACGCTTCTTTGGGGGAAGCAGATTGTGAATTGATGTAATTCGCACATTTGCAATTCCTATCAGGTAAGAGGGTTGGAACACCCTGAGCTGGTGCCTTTAAGGCCAAGTAAAGTCAACTCTGAAGAGTGCAATGATGGGAGAGTTTGCTATAGTGAAAAGAAATCTTTTGAATTCTCAGATGCAGATTCAAGACTCAGTAAGTGGGCCAGGGAAGCTTAGACAAAGTGGATGGCAGATTCCTACCCCCAAGTCGTAGGAGAGGCTGAAGTTAAAATTTTCATCTGAAAGAATGGCTCAAGAGGAGTCTTCTCAGAGGCTGGAAGGATCCTAAGCATCTGAATAAAGACACGAGTGAGATTCAAGCTCACTGCAGTCACAGCGCTCAGAACCCACAGAGTGATGCTTCTGTTTTTGTTTTTGTTTTGTTTTGTTTTGTCTTCTTGAACTCAGCCTGCTATGGGTATTACTTCAGATATGAGTGTATGGCTGGACTATGCCATGGCCCAGCTCCGTGGTGCTGAAAGAAAATTTGAGACATAATTAAAATACACAATAAAGGGTGGATTTGTTCTTATTATTAATAAAGAGCACAGAGGAGATGTGTCCCCCACCAACAAGATGTGAGTGGTTAGTAGCGAGGGCTGGAATTCATGGCCTGTGGCAGATGAGGGTCAACTCACACTTTGGACTTTGCAAGAAGAATCAGAGAAGAAACCACACGCCCTGCTGGGTGGCACACAATTGTGTATCAGTGCAAACAGATAGATGAACCCCTTGGCTCATCTACTTTGGAGCTTTATAAGAGGAAAAAATAAACTCCCTGTGATAGGAGATTAGAAAAGACAAGAGAACTGGGATCTGTGCCCTAAATCTATCCTTTTAGATTAATATTTACTAATAGATATTAAAACATGGTAGACAAATGAAAGCCCTGTAGACCACACAGCTGGAAGGACATGCTTTCTTCTGACAGCCAAGCAGTCAACAGATGTCTAGGGATTAAAGGAAATTTGAATTAAATTACCTCTCTATTAAGGTGCTTTTTTCTTTGTAACTCATAAGTTAAAGGAGAGAGGCAAAGGGAAGACATGATCTCCTGTGGTCACTTTTTCAAACTTTTTTTTTTTTTAATGTAGAAAGAAGGGACACATCCAGGTTACCATGATGGTACAAGACAAACACAAGTTAACAGGGGGGAGGCTTATAGCATGTGTACCCTTAATGCCATCTATCAGCAGTTAGAAACTTTGAGCGCATAGAGAAATGAAATTGCTGGCTGGATGTCTGCTGGCCAGTGTCTGGTGAGGGACATTTTCGCCAGAGGATTCTTTTCCATGCTGAAACACCTCCCAGCATCTCATTGGGTGTTATTTTAAGTTAGGTTGGGTCACAGGAAAAATTCACAGAAGATTTGGAAGGTGAATATAAAGGCAGCTGCCCCTTTAAAGGGATACAGGCTCTTACCATGTGGGTCAGGCTGACCTCAAACTCAGGCTGATCATTGTGCCATAGCATTTCAACTTCTGAGATGACAGGTACAAGTCATAGTGCCTAGCTACAGCAGCTGATTCTGGTGAAGCAAAGGCAATGGCTCTGTCTACACACTTCCTCCTTTCTCCATGCTTAATCTTAGAACGACATCTCATTTATAGAGCTTCTGCATCTTGCCTCAAACATGAACCGAGAGTCTGACTCTGTAACAATAGATGCAGAATAGGCAGCTGGGAATATTACTACTATTATTGTTTGGGAGAGCTTCTCTGTTCTTGCAAGTGCTTGCTCTCATTTTGGTTTCGGGCTCTAGGAAAGGCAGACAGTAATGGAGGCTGATGAAATAAAAATATCCTGTTCAAGTGATCCTGAAGAAATGAAATACAGCTGTTTATTTTGTCTTTCTTGTAATTACATTGTATGCACATCCATGTGAGTCAATGCAGTTACTACCTGTTTATCACGAGAACTCTTGAAAGTTGAAGATGGGGCCCATCCTGCTTTTTTCCCCTCTGTTTTTAGGAGCAAAACTTTTATAGTTTTGTTGACTATTAGCTGCTAGTCCTAGATTAGAAATTCATGAGTATAAAGCTCAACGTTATTTTAATTTTTAATTGATAGATAAATTGCATATATTTATTGTATACAACTGATGTTTAAACACACACACACACACACAGTGTAGTAATTCACCTAAGCTAACTAAAAAATCTATTATCCTATAAGCAATTTCAAATGAGAGAACATTCACTACCTACTTTAATTTTAATGTTTATTTGAATTACATATGTGCACTTCTCTGTATGGATGTCTACACATGCCTCTGTGCTCACAGAGGTCAGAAGAAGTGTCAGACTCCTCAGAGCGTGTGCTATGGATGGATGCAGGATCCCCAGCTTGCTACATGGTACTGGGTCTGAGCCCCATCTTCCATGATTGCACAGCAAGAGCGCTTGCCCTGCCTCAGCCATCTCACTAACACTGACAGGTACTTTCTGTGACGGTGGGAACTTAAATCTTTGTTCTTAACTTTAGTTGCCAGGCTTTAAGGCAACGAAATTAATTCTTCCTACTCTTTAATTCATTCTTCATACTTAATTGAAAACGTATACAATTTAACCCAGCTCTCCTAAACTACAATGCACTTAGTTACTCTGCTTTATGAGTCCAGTCCTTTCAGACTCAACACTTGAGTGAGATCATGTAATATTTGTCTATCTCTGACTTACTTCACTCAGTATAAATTGCTTTAGTCTTCGTCCGTGCTGTCAAAAACAGTCAGACTACACATGAGCCGAAAGAAGAACAGACATGCCAAATGGATAGGGAATGCCCATGAGGCCTCAACTCTACCCAAAGAACTACAGGCAACTAAGGGATGCTGAGAGTGGGAGACATAGTCTTCCTCAGGGGTGAGCACATCAATTGGTTATCCAATGCCAAATGGTCAGCCCTGAAAATATCATACAAGTAACACTATACAGTCTGAGCAGGTTGCATTTAGAGATATCTATGCATTTACATATATATGTATATGTATGTAAGTGCATATATTACATGTATATATACATGTAATAATATATTAAAAAAGAGGCCATGAATTTGACAGAGATGCAGGAGGGGTATATAGGAGGGCTTGGAGGGAGAAAAGGGAAGGGGGAAATGTTGTAATTAAAATACAATCTCAAAATTAGAAAAACATTAAGATTTCCTTCTTTTAAAAAGTGGGGTGTTGTTGACTACGTTTACCTTGCACACTTTCACTAACCACTTATTTATTGCACATAAGTTGACTTCTTATCTTGGTTATTGTGACTATGACTGATGTAAACACAGGGGTACAATATGGTTTTTCTTTTGACTATTATGAATAAGACAACTATGAACATGGATGTGCAGCTATCTTGCTCCATTTCCTTTCCTTCAGATGTTTACCCATCAGTGCAGTATCTAAATAACATGGCTAACTTTTTTGGGAAACATGTGTGGGGGTTTCCACAGTGATTGTAGGTAGCAATTGATGTTCTTGCAAATGTTAGGCATGGTTGCTGCCTTCTCCCCATCCTAGCTATGCGGCCAGCTCCAGCTCAAGGCAGGAGCATAGCAGCATCCAGGTAGTCACTGTGCAAGAGGAGCTGAGAATTCTACATCTTCATCTGACACGCCTAATTCCAACAAGGCCAACCTCCTAATAGTGCCACTCCCTGGACAAACATATTCAAACCACCACGGGTTCCTTATGTAGTTTGAATATTAACCCCTTACTGGATTGTGGTTTGTCAACATTTTCTTCTTTTCTATAAATTGTTTATGAGTAACAGAAAAATACTCTCTAAAGCGTATTTCCATTGAAGTTAAAGTAAATGAAGATTTTTACTTTGATACAACCCCATTTGCTTATTTTATTGTTTTTGAAGCTTATCTAAAAGCAGCCAGAACTCCCCCAGCACAACACAGCCATGCACATGCACATGTACACACACACACACACACACACACACACACACACACAGGCGCACGTTTTTGTCTACAGTATGAAGTAGGGATAGAATTTTATTTTTTGTGTATGGGTATTTAGAAGTCCTAATTCCACTTATTAAACAGATTGACATTTTACTATTATATATCCTTAACCTGTTTGGAAGGAGAGATACACTACTGGTTAAGAGCACTCGATGCTTTTTCAGATGACCTAGCTTCAATTCAGTGCATCTACCCAGAGCTCAAAGGCCTCTATCACTCTAGTTCCAGGAGATTTAAAACTATCTTCTAGTCACTGCACACACATGGTGCACAGACATACTTGTAGGTAAAAAAGCCAGTCACATAAAAGAAAAATAAATAAATTTTAAAGAAATTAATCATATACATTTATGAGATTTTTTCCATATTTGAGTGTGTGTGTGTGTGTGTGTTATACATGTGTTTGTGTATGTGTGTTCACATGTGTGGGGATATGGACATCCAGCATTGATATTCAGTGTCCTCTTTGGTCACTCTCTACTTCATATCGGGACAAAGGTCTCTTGCTAGAGATTTCTAACTTAGCTACCCAGCTACGCCAGGGATGTCCTCTCTGCCTCTTGAGAGCTGGAGTTATAGGTGGCCTCCATGCCTGGCTTTCATGTGGGTTATAGGAATTTAAACTCTGGTTTTTATGCATGTGTAACAAGCACTTGGAGCTTCTTCCTAGCCGCACTTCTGAGACTTCTACTGTCTTCCACTGACTTTGGTTTCTATAACTTGGTAGTATATTTATAGATTAAGTGATACGATGCCCAGCTTTGTACTTTTTGCTCATTGTTATTTTGCTATATGCATCTTTTGAGGTTTCACATGAATTCAGGATTCTTTCATATTTCTGTGAAAAATACCATTGGAATTTTGCATTGAATCTGTAGATTGATTTAGTAGTAGTTTTGGAGTTGGGACACTTTAATAGTATTAGCACTTTTATATTCACTAGCATAGAGCATTTCCCTACTTGGTTGCAGTATTTCTGAAATCACTTGATTATTTTGTTTATCTTATTTTGTACACGTGTGTGTGTGTGTGTGTGTGTGTGTGTATACTTGAGTGTGTGCATAGGTGTGTATGTGGAGGCCACTTGCTGACATCATTTATCTTCCATTTCTTTCCATATAGCCTTTTTTTCAATTGAAACATTTTTTTCATACAATATATTCTGATCATTGTTTCCCCTCCCCCAACTCTTCCTACCTCCTCCCCAACTCCACACCTTTTGGTTTCTTTCTCTCTTTAGAAAACAGACAAACAAAACCGAACAAACCAGACTTAAAAAGGAAGCAAAACATACAAGAAACACACACACACACCATAAAATTGTAAACCCTTGTATACAAGCCAAGGACCCATAAAAAGAAAATGCCTAAACAAAGCTGCATAAGACAAAACATCTACAAAAATACCATTGAGTTCATTTTTTGTCTTGGCTGTCTACTGCTGGACATGAGGCCCACTTATGTATGACTTATATGATGCCCTAGTGTCGACAACTAAATTTTCCTTTGTGAGCTGGTGTCAATTGTCGACGACAGCTTTTTGGTTAGGGGTAGGAGCCTGTATGCATTGATACCTCTCAGCAGTGGGTCTCCTGGCTTGAACCCGTGCAGGCCCTGAGTGTGCTGCCACAGTCTCTGAATTTAGCTCTAAATGGGATGCCTTCCTCAAACTGTTCCCCTCAAGGAATCTATGAGAAAGAAGAGGCAGAAAGATTGTAAGAGCTAAATGGGATGGATGACTCCAGGAAACTGTGTTTTCCAGACACAACAGGACAGATGCACCTGGCTTTGTGAGATAGGCTCTTTCCCTGGCTCGAGGGATGTATATTCACCTAGGTTTGGAAGCCACTGCACCCGGATTTTTTCCATGGGTGCTAAGGATGGGACTTAGATCCTTGTGATTGTGTGGCAAACATTTTGCCAGCCAACTGAGGTATTTCCCTAGCCCTTGTTTGCCAAATTATTCTTTAGCGAGTGTTTTTAAATTGCTAACTGAGAAATGCTTCTCTGTCTCGAAGGCTGAAGAAGAAGAGCTGGTGACTGCTGAGTAGGAGTTCTGTGCAGCGTGCTTCACACACATCTGCATTACATTTTTTCCCCCACACGCACCCAGCATAATTAGTGGTGCTATTCCCGCCTTATAGCTGATTATTTGGAAAGATTAAGTTACTTGGCTGGGTTCAGTTAACAGCTCACTGAAGTATGAATTCAAAGTTTTCTATTTCAAAAGGTCTTGGTTTTTGACCAATGACTAGTGGGAGATTTCAGTTGTTTGTCACTTCCACAAATATATGTTGGACGACACAATATGAATAAAGGTTTTTGTCAAAGAATTTGAAGTTTTCATGTACACAAACCACACAGTGGTAGTTAGGCACTGAAGTCTCCTCAGTCAGCCCTATTCCTGTGTCTCCTCTCTTACCAGGCCTTCCTGCTAAACTATGTTTCTCTCCAGCTCTGGGGAGGAAACGCTGCTGCTTCTCTGTAGATCATTACCATGACTTTTGAGCAAGAGTCCTGGATAGCCAGTGTTGCTATGCTGGTACAGTTTTTTTTGGCCTCTGTATTATCCGTGCACCCGTAGCAGTAAATAGTTCCAAAAGAACTTGAGTCATCTGCTTATTTGACACATTTAAATATCTGGATGCCATAAACGATTCTAATCAAATTCTGATCAAAGATGAGGATATGCTAATGTGTCCTCATTGCTCTTAACTACGTGGACTTGACCAGAATTAATCCAGATGAATTTACATAATGAAGGGCTGAGTGAGAGGCCCAGAACATGGAGACGCTCCACCGTCAGGTAGTTTCTAAAGCCGCTTCTCAATTCTTGTGCTGCTAGTGTGTTCTTTCAGTACGATTTCAACTTCTGTTTCTACTGTCTCTAATCGAGAGCCTTAGGGAGATGGTGAGACCTAGCCACGTAACAGGAAGCATTTAAATGAGGCATAGTCCAATAGAAGGGGGAGCCCACTCTTGTTAAAAGATGTTTTAATTCTCTCTCTCTCACTCTCTCTCGCTCTCTCTCTCACTCTTGCTCTCTCTCTGTGCGTGTGCGGATGTGTGTGTGTGTGTGTGTGTGCGCGCACTCGCACATGTGTGTTTTGCCTGCAGTTAGATATTTATAACATCTGTGCCCAGTACCTTTGGAAGTCAGGAAAGGGCATTGGGTCCCCTACAACTGGAGTTGCAGTTGTTTGTAAGACTCCCTACAGGTGCTGGAAACTGAACCTGAGTCCTCTGTAAGGGCAATGCATACTCTTAACCACCAAGCCACCTCTCCTATCCCAGCTTTCCCACTTACTGAGTGAGTTCTACATCTAAGACACCCTACAGAATGGCTGCCAGCCTCTGTCTTATTTCAAAAGACAAAGAAACAAACACCATACTTAATGAATATGAAGTATGTAGGGAGCTATAGAAGTCCTGAGTGAGTGCGTGTGTATTGTTGACACTGGCCCAGCCCCTGAGAACTCCAGTGGATCAGCCCTACAGGAGGAGCAGAGCCTTAGCCCCTGAAGCTGAGGAGAGATGGGAAAAAAACTGGGGGCTGGAGGAATCTAACTGCACATGAGTGACCGGTATGTGCAAAGACCAGCAATTACAGCTGCCTTCTCCAAGACGTTTACAGCCTAAGCCTGCCCACCTACAGACACCTCCTATGAAGACTAGCTAGCCCCTCCCCTGGGAACTGTACTTAATAAACATGCCAAGGAACCTGGTTTTATTGGCAGATGATCCCTTAGTAGATTCCTGCTTGCCTGTCTGTGAATCTTTGTGTATGTCTTTTCCTCACTCCCTCAACTGTCCTTAGTCAGGTTTCTAGGAGCCAAGGCTCAAAGGCCAGGGCAAAACTACTTCAGAGAACTGGAAAAGTCAGGCAACACTAAGTAAATCGAAACTGTAGTTTTCCACCGTTCCTCTTAGGACTGTAGTTGTCAAGTGACATGTCCCAGACATATCCTCAGGCGGCACCATTTTGTGCCACCCACTCTTACTAGAGGCTTCTTTCTTACCAATTTTTCATAGTAACTTTTTATATTGGAGTAATGACCATGCCTTATTAGAAATAAAACAAACAATATGCTTCTGGCCCTTAGACTGGAGGCTATTTGTGTTGAATAAAGTTCCTGATGGCACTGAAGTTGGGAAGCACATGAACTCCACAGAGAAGTAGCTGGTCAGGTACACGTGATGATGAACCTCGAGTGGAAGGGAAGTCCCAGCATCTACCAGGGAATATAGTCAGGAAGGTGCAAGTTCTAAATTTAGTTCTTAGGTTTCATGCTGGGCAGGGGACGTTAATGACCTCTCTCAGCTTTGGGCCACTGCGTGCCCAGCACTGGGCACCCGCAGGGTAGGTGGAGAACCGGGCGGCCACCAGGGCAGCATTGGGCATCTGGATCCCAGTCTGTGGGGAGCAGAGGGGGACAGCTACAGGGGGTCCTTGGGCCTCATGGAGGTCAAAGAAGGTCCACAGGCCATGATGGACACCTTGGAGGAGCTGAGAACAAATTGGGAGCCCCAGAGCAACTCAGTCCACCCCTGGAGCCAATGGGAGAGTTGGGGGTGGGGAAGAAAAGCAGCAGCTTTTCTAGGTCTGGTCTCGAAGTTGCAAACTGGGCCAACATGACAAGTCTAGTTAAAAAGAGGCAATTCATGGTCTTCAGGTGTTTTATTGTAGAAAAGAGATAGAGAAAGGGTAGAGAAGTAGAGGCCAGCCGTGGCCACATGGAGGGGGGCAGGGAGGAGGAGAAAGTAAAGGTAGGAAGAGTAAGAGGCTAAGAGGGAAGAGAGAGGGAAGAGAAGAGAGGGGGCAAACTGCCCCTTATCTGGTGGGCTGGGCTACCTGTCTGTGGGGCGGGGCATACCTGGTTGTGGTCAGATGACTGGGGGGGTGGTAGAATCTAGCCAGAATGCTGGGAGCTGGGGCATTGTCTAGCCACAGAATAATGGAGTAAGGGTTCGTGGTACCAGCCATTTATGTTTGGGAACATGTCTCCACTGTTCCGTCTCTTGTGGAATCTTCTACTGGGTCTCCGGAAGTTAAGACTTGCTCAACCAAAACACAGACTGTTTTTCATAGCCCAGCAGGGTGGGGGGTGGTTCCGTTAACTAAGTGGAAGTGGTCGAGGTTCTAGAAGGAAGAATGAATGATGATCCAGGAGCAGTCACGCACAGCTGAATACGTATGTGGTAATTACCAAGTCATTCCCCTGCTCAAATGAGCATTCACATAGTCCAAGTCTCCTTCAGTACCTATATGGAGATCTTATCGATCTGGTGCCATATCTTACCGATATGGTGCCTTGACTCTCCCAAGGTGCTCTAATATTTCTGCTCAGTTGCTATAGTTTTGGGGGGGCAGATATATCTGGCACAGAAGACAGGGACAGTGGTCATGGAGAAAAACGAAGGCTTTATGAATTTGGAAAAGGGACGATGCTTCATTGCTCTGTACCTCTGAGTTGATTTCCTCCTTCCTTCCTCGGTTGTCAGGTAGGTGGCAGGCCTTTGGCAAGGTCCCCTGAGTGAAAGTATATGCTGTCTCCATGATCTGAATATTCAAAGCAGTCCATCCTTCAGGCTGAGCGGACTGCAGCAGCTGAGAAAAGCCACAGCGGGATGAAAGTGTCACAGATGTGGGGGACCCATGGAGGTGGCCTCTGGCTTCTCCCACAGAGGGCATCTGAGGTCACCAGCTGACTCGTGGAAAGCCACTTTCAGCAGTAATCGTAAAGACAGCATCCCGGAGATTATTTTTTATGAGGATGCGGGGCACCCACAGACATAAAAAGGAGAGAAATGCTTGTTAGTTATGGCGAAGGTGAAAGGCTTAGAAAACTGATTAGCGTAGCAGTGTGGTCAGATGGAAATGAAAGCTCAGAAGCATAACCGTTAATTGGGTGCTTACCTACTAATTTGAGCTCGGATGTCAGTAGTACTGCACTCCATTTCAAACTCAGGGTCAGACTTTAACGCTACATCATAAATTACGTAAAGGCACAACACTAACAATTAGATAATTATGGAGACCCATGCTGTTGCAATTTAACTGGGCAAGTTCAGGGCAAACATGACAGGAGTAGGCTTAACCCTCAGACTGCTGGCAGGAGTTTCCCAGCTGAGCAGCACAGGATGCTCCCATTGGCTGGATCTCAACACCTATGGGTTAAATAATTTCTTTCCAGTAGCTGGCTTCTTCAGATGACCTGAGCAGACTGAGAAGAAATATTAGAGAGGTGTTAATTATGCTTTAGAAAAATCCAGCCTTTAAATCCACACCAAGGAAAGCACCTGGAGGTGGGTTGGGTTCCAGCTAAACTTTAAGCTGAAGCTTAAAATCAAAGCTTCTCTCTCTCTCTCTCTCTCTCTCTCTCTCTCTCTCTCTCTCTCTCTCTCTCTC
>JADRCD010215297.1:21979-34889 GCA_019843815.1 Montemys delectorum
CTCTCTCTCTCTCTCTCTCTCTCTCTCTCTCTCTCTCTCTCTCTCTCCCTCCCTCCCTCCCTCCCTCCCTCCCTCCCTCTTACAACCATGAGACATTTTGTAGATAGAATATGTGAATGTTCAATCCTAGCTCTCCCACATTAACATATGAATCAAAATAGAGGTCTCAAGGTCAATGTTTTATTCTCATTGTACTCTTGCTGGCAAACTATTGCCTGCTGCAATCAGTGATAAAGGCGGACATATCCCCCATGAATCCCACAGCTGTGCTGGGGTTTCTGGGAAGTTCGTCACTCACTCATTGGCTTGTTTATCAGTGGTCTTGAGAACCTCTGAGTGCTGGGTATGGGGGATGTTAAAAATAAGCATCTGAGGTTCGCTCTGACTACTGGTGGAGACCAGAGGCTGTGGAGGGTCAGTTCACATGCATGTAATATGGTATGGTTAGGTTCTCTCTGACAAGGGGAAAGTTTGAGAAAGGGTGGAACCATGCCGTGTTTCCCCTCCCTCCACAAAGGGTGTTTTTGAAGAAACAGATAAAGCTAAGAGTCTACAAAACTGCCACAGTAAGTGGCTGGTGTCTAAGGGGAAGAAAGTAAAATAAAGGTCAGTTTCATTGACACTCATGTTTTAGAAATGCATATTGTCTGCCAAATGAAATCATATTTTAACTTTACAAAAATAATATTATATAGCAGAATCTTAGTATGTGAGTAGTTACAAATATATTGGCTTTTCTTCTCTTTTTGTTTAAGAAATTAACATGTGACCAGCTCAAGTGTTTCTACATATTCTAGATTCAAGGACTGTGGAATTCAGGAATACTGGATCCAGTGGGCATTCCATTTGCTTTATGTGTAAGATACTGGATTTTCTTAGGGCTTTGAGGTCTAAACCGGAAGGGGCGTGGCTCAGAGACAGAACCCAGACCTGGAGAAAGAAAGGGAGCTCCACTGATGATCCCTACGGATTTACCATATCAGCATCAGTTGAACACCACAAAGGTCCTTTTCCGGTGGGTAGACGTATATGTATACACGGCATAGCGTGTACACCTAGCACGGTTTGTACACATGAGCATTTGTACCAGCAGAAAAGCATAACTGAAGAGTGGTGCAGAGTAGCACAAGTTAGAACCTTACTCCTAGTGAAGAGAGATCTTCTACTGTGATTCTACTTCTGGGTGGGTGAAAGGATGGGACCCCCAGACAGCTCACCTCTCTTCTTCGGGCACGGAGTTAGGGCTGATCTTGCAAGGCAAGAGAACAGTTGTGGCTAGTCGGCTTTTCATACAGAAGGGGAATCTCTGTGGGATGTCGTTCTACTAAGTGGTCATATCTAGGGTAATTTAAGTATGGAAAGCTTTCCCTCATTTTACACTCCCAAAGTAACTTGCACGTGAAAACTGATTATATAGTACACAAAAACAGGCCTTTAAAGTGTAGGGAGTTGAGGTAGAGCTTTAATCAATGGCAGTGATGGTGAGTGTAACACAAAGTAAGAAAGTATAGGATTCCCCTCACGTAATTCCTGAGCAAGAAAGAGTCATCATGTAGGCTAGCAGCTAGTCATGTGCATTGTCTGCAGCCCCCTTCACTCCTGCATTGGCTTGTTCTTCTGTGTTCCACAGCTGCTTGAATGGATTGTTTCAAGACTACGATTTAATAAGCTCAATATAGTTCAACTTTCTTAAGCTCAGAGCACCTTTGAAGCCTGTCAGTGAGTGCTGGTAAATACTTGTAAATGTCCTTGTTGATTGCAGAAGTTTCAAAGGGAATTGTTGGCAATTTTTCTGGTGGTTGGGGTTTGGTATAATTTTTCTCTTCCTTTGCTCTCAACTGTTTTCTGTTTCTCTTCCTTCTTACCTCCACTTTCCATTTTCTTTTCTTCTTTCTCTTCTCCCCTCTCTCTTTTATCCCTCCCTCCATTTTCCCTCCCTCCCTTCTTCCTTCCTACCTGTCTACCTCAGGGTCTCATCATGAAGCTCAGGCTGGTCTAAAACATGTGATCCTCCTGTTGGGATTACAGATTTAGAGTGCACACCTAGATAGTATAATGTTTTCTTTTGTGCTCTCAAGTATCTGTAGTGGCCCAGATTTCGAAACACCTAATGAGTTATCCTTTTCTTGGCAGGGAAGTGGTCCTTTTTGTCCTCACAGCTGTTGCTGCAAGGAGAGGAATTAATGTGAGGGCTCATTTTCAGTTCTGTGTTTGCTGGCATCTGGAGACTTAGTTTTAGTCAAAATCATGTAGCCATAAATAATGATAACAACATATAGGGTATTCCCTTAATCATAAACTCTACTAAAATTTTAGTGAATATTAGTTTTTCTTCTTTAATCATCTAGGAAAGATGCTGACTTTAAATTTTGGTTTACAGAACACAGCACTAAGTTAACCACTTACAACTTTTTGTCATGTTTGGGAAACCAATTCTTGGGAAGGGTCATAATTTCAATACAAGAAGATATATTTATATAGAAGTACTATGTATTGCTTGAAGACTCACTTCTTTATCCATTCCTCCTAGATCGTTTTAGTGAGCTTGCCTGCTTATTCAGTGGGCTTATTTAGCTAAGTAGATTATGTTTAACTAATGAAAACAGAGTGATGCCTATTCTCCAATATGCTGTTTACTCTCTCCTTGTCAAGCTGGTACATAAGTTACTACACACTGTCTTTCCTAACCTTATTTTGCCATAAATGATGCTGAAGACTAAATGAACAGAAATTTTCTTCTGTAGTATGGTCACCCTCTGATTTCCTCCTCCTTTCTAGTTCTCTTCCTGCCTAGGAGGTAACAAGGTAGATTCTTCTTTTCACTTTGCATATAATGCAGTGCCTTGCAAGATGTCTCTTTAGTATGCCAAAGGTCACCTTGTTCTTTATAAAAGTGGCTTCTGTTCTATAGATGGACCATTGCTTGTCAAGTTGCCTTTCAAAGATTGATGCTTAACTTACTGCCTTTGAAAATGATACCACAATATAAAGATTCTTGGTGGTGGGCATTTGTGCCTTGAAGGAGATATTACTGGGGATGTACAGTATCAGGACAAAAGTATCATTAATCTATTCTCCAAAGAGGGAATTGTCAGTAAGTCAGTTATGGACATGAACTACTTTCCAAAGATATCTTGAGATAGATCTTGATGCGATAGAGCTATGTTCAGATGAGGAAAGAAATGAAAGAAACACTAAAGGAGAGAGGAAGAGGAGTGAAGATAGAAGGAGGCATGCTGCTTATCAGATAGAAAGGGTTGTCTTGTCCTGTGTGATCCCCAAGTACTGGAACTAACAGGGGGATGAGAGCTTCAGGCAGGAACTTTAGGGCTCAGTATTAAATTTTTTTCCTTAAGGAGTTTGCCAAATATGAAGCCCTTTGTTTCATAGGAGACAAGACCCTTCTTGCTAAATGTGTTCAAATCAAGGCTCATTCTGTTTGGCTCTATCTTGAGCATACATATATGTTTCTGTATTTGTCTATGTGTACGCACATGCCTATGCTCATGTGTGCTTGTGTTTGTGAATGTCTACATATGTACGAATGTGAAATCCTTACAAATATCTATGGATGTGTGAATCTGTATAGGGAAGTTATGTAAAACCCTTTGCAAATGCCTGAGATATTGACTTAATAAATAAATCAAACTATGCAAATTATAGCTCATTTAAGATGTAAAGTTTTGTTTTCCTCAAAGCTATCAAGGTAAATTTTGATTGTCACCTTGATTCAGATTAAGTAATACATAGTGTAACCAACCATTCTTTGATTGGATTTGGGGCTTACTCATAGAAAGCAGTCCTTGAGTGGTATTGTAAACCTGGTCACACATAATTGGGGAAGTCATAGGTCCTAGTGGGGGAACTAAATACTGTTATTTTGCTAAATTAACATAGCATCACATTGCATTCTAAATGCTTGTGTTTCTATGAATTATCAAGTTCTATCTCCCACCTTAATCAGAAGAAGCCTCTTTTTCCAGTGCAGTGTGGTGAGGCTGCACAAGGGACCCAGAGAGTGACAGATGACGGCTCCCTTTGCCTGAAGTAAAATATTCGTATCAAATACTCCAAGGCCCAGAGAACATTGAGGGGGAGGTACAGAAAGGGGGCAAGATGTAGAAGATTGGAAAAGGGGGGCACGATGTAATCTTCTATGAAAGATACAGCCACTACAATTATGAAGTCACAGGAGCTGTGTGAGGGTCTGCACAAGTGCTGATATTGAGCAGTGCTGGGAAGAGGGCCTTAGGGGAGCCTAACCCTCTCTGTTCAATGCTTTGCTACTGATAAATTCATGGAGAGGTAGAGTCAATTTTCTTCAGTTGTGAACCTAATGGTGAACCTGTCAGGCTCTAAGGAAAACTTCCAATTCAGTGATCACAGTGATGACCTTGGTTAAACTGAATTTGTCATAAAACAATGCCATGTGTTCTTAGCCTGGGCGTGGGACTGGTAGGAAGGGTTAACAGGGATAAGTGAAGAAAATAAATGGGAGTAGGGGAAGAAAATAAGCAAAATTATAAATTGTCAACAACCAAAACCAAACAAACAAAAATTAAATTTAATTAGTTAAAGAAAAGCACCTAGAAGATTTCCAAAGCCCACCTCTGGATGTCTGTGGCTATGTTTGTGTATCTGTATGTGTGTGTGAGTGTGTGTGCCTATTTGTGTATCTGTGTGTGTGTGTGTATGTATGTGTGTGTCTGTTTGTGTATTTGCATGTGTGAGTGTGTATGTATATGTGTATCTGTATGTGTGAGTGTGTGTGTGTGTGTGTGTGTGTGTGTGTGTGTGTGTGAGTGATGTGGGTATATGTGAATATGAGTGGGGAGAAAAGAATCAAGGGAGAAGCCATCTTGATATTTAGCAAACTGGACTGTGGGAGCTAAGTGTAGGTTCCTAAGAAGTTTGTCACGATTAATGTTTTATTTTTATTTTTTTCAACTTGACATAAGCCAGAGTAATTTGGAAAGTGGGAACCTTAATTTAGTCTATGTTTGTGTGTGTGTCTGTATTTGTGTATATGAGTGTCTATTTGTGTTTGTGTGTGTTTATGTGCATGTGAATATCTGTGTGTGTGTGTGTGTGTGTGTGTGTGTGTGTGTATGATTACATTTCCAGAGGCGGTTTGATTATGAGATTCTGAATCTATCAGTTGGTTAACTTCTTAAAGGATTCATGACAGGGTACCTTGCTGGCAGGCGTGAGAGGGGCATAGCTGAAGGAAGTCATTTGAGTCCTGACTTTGGGCATATCTTGGTCCCCTACCCCCTTTCCCATTTTCCGAGCTTCCAGTTCACAGATAAGTGAAGAGCAAGCCTGTGTTCCCACTGTCAAGTGCAGGGACCAGTCAGCCTTGGACTACACCTTTTGAAAAATATATGTAAAAAGCAAGCTCTTCCTCCTTCATGTTGCTTATGTCAGATGTTTTGTTCCTGAAGATGAAATGCTGAGGACTCCAACCTTTCAAGGGGAGGAAAGCTTTGGATTCCTGACTTCACCGACCATCCATGAGTCCCTTACTACAAGGCAGACACAGCGCAAAGCTGCAATGGATGTGTAGATGGACAAGGGTCTCTGAACATATGGTGTACCTAGCAGCAGTGGCAGCACAGAGGGGCAAGGGATGGTACACTGTATGTGCTGCAGGATGTCGTGAGTGGGGATGGGTCTAGGCTGAAGTCTGGAGGGTTACCATTCACTAACGAACTAACAAGGATCAATTCCTTAGTTAGCCTGGGGAGAGAATTTCAAGCCAAGGCCCTGGAAGCTTAAGAAGGGCCGGTGTCTTGGGGTGGGTTCTCCCTGTATGGAGCCTACAGACAGAGAAAGTAGATGAAAGAAAGTCTCTGTGGCTCTGCTAAAGACGTGGGGCTTCACTTTAAGATCGATGACATCTGGAGGGTTCTTAGTAGGAGACACCCATTAGATGCTTACCCTGGCATGATGGCAGAGGGTTCCCAGTGGTGGGGTTGACATATCACAGGATACTTAGCAGCATCCCTGGCCTCTCTAGTCACTAGTTGCCAATAATAGCACCACCATGAGTGCCAAGATAGGGAATTAAAAAATTAACTCCAGACATTGCCAAACTTCCCCTGGGGAGTAGATGGTCCGGAGAGTTGCTGCTGGTTGAGAACTCTGGTCTTTTAGGGATGAAATAATATTTTAATCTGAGCTATATAGGAGATAGGTGAAAGTGTGGTTAGGAGGTATTAGGTAAACTTGGCAGGTTTTAGGTAGATGTGAAAATGAGGCAGAAGAAAAGAATGAAAAGATGAGTCCACTTTGAGATTTAGTGGCTGAAGGGCAGCCACTAAAGCATGCATGAATCGTGGGTTCACAAGGGCCTTAGACAGGCCCCGACTCAGAGTTTGGCAAGCAAAGTCCACCGACCCATAAGGACTGGTTGAAATCATGCCCTTCATGGCTTACTAATAGTATCACAGAATTGCAAGTCTTGGGTGCACTTCCCAGTTGCATTTCTCATCCCTGAGGCAAAACAACGGGTGGAAACAATTTCCTGGAAGAAAGATTTGTTTTAATTCGTGACTTCAGAAGGTTTGTTCCATGGTTACTTAACTTCATACACTTGGGCAAAAACTGTGGAGGAGGAAACAGAAGGGAGAAGTTTCCACTTTTTGATGGATAAGAAGAAAAGAGTGAGACCAAAAAGGGACAGGGATAATATACAGTCCAGGAGCTGCTGCCAGTGACCTACTTCCATCAGCTGGTACCCATCTCCTAAGGTTCCCAGTGTCTCCCAATACTGCACCCTAGCTATCAATCAAACATTGAAAACCTGAGCCTGTACATGTCATCCTAAAACTATGATAGTACCCAAGAGTTTGAGACGCTGTGTATAGGAATGTGTAGCCAGCTACAGATGCTCAGCACTGCCTGGCCATCCCCAATGGCCACCACCCTGGGGAGAGATCCACATGGCTTCCTGGCTAAGGAGGGAAGGCCCAGCAAGCCTGACCTTTCCTGCTCTTAGCAGCTGAAGTGCTTCTTAAGTGATGGCTGAATGGTGGAAGCTATTACTCTAACTGTAATTTGTAATGGCTTTCTATCGCTTTTGAGAGAGCTGGGGCTCCTTGGGATGAAAGGTGACTTTTAAAAGTCAGTAATTATACTTCCAGTGAAAATGTGTCTCTGGCACGGTGCATAACTATAGTATGCAGGGCATCCAAGAATTCACTCCTGGACAGGGCTTAGATTAATCATGGTTTCAATGCCCAGAGAACATGTTCTCAGTAGTTAACCATCCTCTTTCCTGCTCCTTAAACTGTGGACCTTGTAATCAAAAAACAGACACACCTTCAACTACAGCAGGCTGCTGTACTAAATAAAAAATTATAGTTATTATACACGGACTTCATACAGAGCAAAGTCTAGTTACAACACATCTGGTCAACTCCATTAAAGAACTGAGTTATGCTCAGCTTGTGTTTTAATTAGCCCGTGATAAACAAAGAATCAAAGGCTATTCCGCTCTGGTGGTTTTGTTATTTACGACTGCCTTCACCTGCACTTACACACAGGTTTATGGAGTGTAAGAAAAGGGAAGAGTCCGAGTGGTGTTGTCTAGACCATTTACTGTTTGTAAATCAGTTAGGAGGTTTGTTTCTAGGCCAGCCAGATGTGTTCACTGGCCTTCAGAGCTCATGGGATGCTGTGTTTTCAAACCATTTGGGGCAAAGATAGTCTCATCTTCCGGGACAGGATTCAATATCAGAGCTTCAAGATCACTCAGATTTCTCTGTAGCTTGTGAAGCCAGTTTAAGAACAGTGTAGTTTAGGAAAAAAGAATATATTCTGTGAGGTGAAATCCAAGCAAAACCCCGTGCTTCCGATTGGTGACAGGTCTCGTGACCCAATGAGTGGATACTGAACCCCTAAACACGTCCTTCCCTAGTCCACCTAACTGGCTTCACAGTGTAAAAAATGCTGAGCAGGTCAATGGGAAAGGCTCTAAGAAAGTTTGCCGTAAAATCTTCTGGATTTTGATATCAGTCAGATGGAGGTAGAGATGTAGCTCAGTTGTAGAGTGCTTACTGAGCATCCATAAAGCCCTGGATACTATCCCTAACACTGCATAAAGTCAGGTGTGGTAGTTTTTGCCTCTAATCCTAGCCCCCAGGAGGAGACAGAAGAATCAGAAGTTCAAGACCATCTTTGGCTGCACAGGAAGATCGGGGTCAGCAGGGATACTCAAGACACGGTCTGGGAAGCAGAAGACCTTGTTTTTTGTTTTTTAAATCTATCGCATGCATATTCTAGTTCTGCATGTTTCTTGTAAAGAATTCATTTATATGTAACCCATTTTCTAGTGGTGTGGAGGAGTCACAGGCTGAGCCTGGGAGGCTGGTTTAGAGGAAGCCATCTTCAGTGGTTCCTGAACATTGGGCTTCTTGGAAGAATTCACGCCTACCTCCTTGCTGCTCCAAGATGACCCTTGTCAGCCTCCATATAGGCACTGATGTAGGATTTGGATCCATTTCTTTATTGTTTTCTTTCCATCTAATGTACCTGTTCCTCTTTTCTTTTAAAAAGACTCATGTCTGGAAGTCTAGTAAACAGGCAGGAAATACAGAATGCCTCTCAGTGTGCATGTGTGCATTGTGATCGCCATTCCTACTATGGAGTGGGGTACCATAGCACCCAGACTCATCCCTCAACTTTCCTTTCAATTCTTTTCCTTCCCTGTTTCACCAAAGGAACCATTCCAGATCCAAATCAGGTTAATTTCATAAAAACGTATTTCAGATAGTTTCCAGAACAGAATGCATTTTCTCTCACTTCTCTGAGGTTCATTCATGCAGTCTTGCTGCATATGACCATCACATGGCTAGTTCTTCTTTCCTTAAACATGGTATGATATTCCTGTTTGAATACGTAGTTCAGTTTGTTCAGGTTATCGTTGCTGGAAATCTGCTTGTATATAGTTTTGGTGTGTTGTGAATAAGGACTGGACATTTGCTTGCACATGGCGCATGCAAGCATTTCTCTTCTGCCATGTCCAGCTAACTGGTGGGCTGACCTCTGATAAACCAGGGTACTTTGTATGGTTTGAAGAATATTAATGAAGTCAGCCCTGACTTAATCTTTAGGTTTCTTCTCCACTGTATGGGTGTAGGATGTTTGCCATAAGCTTTGCTATTCATGATCTCCCAGTGCTGTCTCTTTGTAAGTCAATGTTCACCATCAGCTGCCTGACGTCAGTGGGACACGCCATCCTTCAGACCTGCAACTCACAGTATGGTCCCTGTAATTGCAGCATAACCACCTAGGAATTTGTGAAAGGAGTTCATTCGATTTTACTCCTAAACCCACAGTCAAATTAAGGACTTATCCCAGCACTGGACACTTAAGAGGTCCTCTGGAAAATTCTCATGCCTACTCAAATCTATTTTCCATCTGCAGCGCATCTCTCAGTATCCACAAAACAAGAGGCACCCAGAAGGGAACGGATTTAGTTATTTTCCATGTATCCAACCTGTTCTTGCTGAGCACCTGTTAAGTCCCGAGCTCAGGAACCATCAGGGATGTGAAGATGAGTTAGTGACTGTTCTTGACCTTAGGAAGGTCAGGGTCAGCAGATGGATAGTGTGTAAGGTGATGGGTGCCGTGGAAACGGGAGAAGGGGGAACAATCACTTCTCCCAGGGAGGTCTGAACATATTCCATGTAGGAGGTTAGCTGTGTATTTCAGTACTAATTGAATTAAATCACTGAGTAGCTTCCTAAGGTGGTACCAGCTAATGTTTGCACACGGCTGGCGGCTGTTTGCTTCTTAGACATGAAAGTGTGGTAATTTGTGTTACCCTAACTTCTGAGACCGGGTGCTTAGAACATACTAGACGACCGCTAAATGTTGAATAAATAGTTTTTCTATATTTGTTTCTTGGGGATTTTGCATTTCATATGTTCGGCCTTTGATTAGGAGGTTTCTGGTGCACAGGGGAACCCTACTATCTGCTGAGTCAAAGAGGTGAGTGGAAATACACATACCACAGATCTGATGACAAACTCAGTCTCTTGACGTGCCTAGGCTGGCTTTAGTGTCCCTAGTGGTTGTAGCTCCTACGGATCCTACCATATTCCTGGTGGCTGCAGTCCCTAGATGATGGCTAGTATTAACTTACTTGTATCAGCAAGCATTTGAATACTTGCTAAGGGCTATCCAAATAGGGGCTGCACCAGACTGTATGTTTGGCCTGTCTGACCCAAGGAAGGATGGTCATGAGAAGACTCTTCTCAGTTCTTTGGGGTGTTTTATATGAGGTAAAAAGGGTTCTTTGATGGCAGTATATAACACACTGAAACCAGATAGATGAAAGGCAGTCTTACAGTTACTCACACTTGGGAATGATAGGATGCTGCCAGCAAGAACCGCAGAGGAGACTGCCCCAGGGACAGGCTAACTGAGGCTCTACAGGGACAGCTTCTATATGGAAAACAGGGCGGGGCTGACAGGGCTCAGGTGCTTCAGGAGGGGATGTGTGATTGGAAGGAATGTGTGGGAACTGAGGTGTAGTGACCCCTGCTCTGGCCCATAATCAGTGCCAGTACCTGGCCCTGGGCTAAGTAAAGCAGGTGCATAGTGGCCTGGAAGTGTGGTACTGTGGTTAAAGGATGTGATAGAGATGTAGACTTAATCAGCTGCTTTGGATGGAGAATTGGCCAGTCTCAAGTTAGGGTCTCAAACCCGAAAGAAGGCAGCATTTTAGGACCAAACATTGTATTTACATAGAAAAGACCATGGAACGATGAAATCCCACTTTGCCGTTAGTGACAGCCTCTGACCCTCTGTCACCAACTTCTCTACCTGTGTAGCAGAGAGGTTTTGAGTGCTTCCGAACAGAAGGAATTCTGCTGCAGCTTAGCGAGTTAAGTTACAGACAGTATTCCCATCGTGCTGTAGAAAGGAGACAGGCCCACAGACCTCAACTTCAAGTTGCTTGTGACAGAAGATAGTGTTGGAACATTGGGGTTGGCCAAATAAACACTCTTGGCTTTTGTTTGAAGTAAAACCAATCTACAAGACCTGGCTGTGTTAGCCGAGAGTGCTCTGGCACAGAGTTTACACACCTTTTCTGGGGAACAGGTCTTAGAGGGAAGTGGCCTGTTTACCTGTCTTAGGGATTCCAGTTAATGCTAGCAATGCTCCAGTGGCTTTTCCCCGCCTATGGTGAGTCAGTGTGCCATCTAGCCAAGCAAGAGATAAGAGTAATGCCACGAACCAACTTCTGGGATTTTGGAGTCCATCTGTTTTTCTTTACTGGAAGCCATAAGTATGCAGGAATTAGGGGGAGGGAGTTGAGCTCCTATCAAAGCCTCTACTCATAAGCCTGCGAAGCTGAGGTTTCAGTTTCAGCCTCCAGTTCTTCCTGTGCAGCTACAGCTCTGGTGGCCAGCCTCGTGGCCTGAGCGCTCTCAACTGTGGCAGCGTGGCTGGACTTGGACGTTGAGCAAGGACAGTTGGGTCTAGGGCTCCAAAAAATTCCCTTCCCAGTAAAGCTTATGTCTTGCTGGAATGGCCCAGAGACTCGGATCTGAGGTTCCTTAAGGGAGAGTGAACTGCATCTATATTTAAAACATTCACGTCCCAGGATGCAGGAGTCGGGTGGTGGGATGTTATTCTTGGTAGGTGTTCTGTCTGGAAGCCCAAGCATCTCTGTCCTTCTCATATCAGCCCCGTCTCATAAGTCATTGTTTAGTTAAAAAAAATCAACCAACGTCCACATTAGAAACCAAACCAAACAGGACAGAAAACCATCACCGCTGTGCTTATTTTAGCAAGTTAATTTTTTTTAAGAAGATAAAAATCAATACTCTCCCTTGCACGGCTGATCCTGGGGGATGGACTACAGGAATCACAGTTAAATTGCTGCTAGTCTGTCTGTGTGAAAGAAAAGGTCAATATTTTTTTTTTCTAGGAAGAAAGTACTTTGCTTCCCTCTTGGGAGACAAGAGAATGCCGAGGTGGTAAATTACTGGATTTTGTGCCCAAGTGATTCTGAGGGATCATCCTACCATTTGAATGAAGACCCTCTTCTACTCCCTGCCTGACTCTTCTCATTTCTCACATGCTTAACTTGGAATTTCATCTGGTCTGTGTCACCAACTTATCCTTACAGCTGCCCAGCACAACTAACCCCTAAGCTCTGTAATGTAGGACGCAGCTCTGAAGGCTGTCTGTGAGGACTTCAGGTAGGTGACTCTTGCAAGGTCAGGCAGGGTACTTTGAGATTGTGCTGAGGGAGCAAACCTCTGACATTAACTGCTTCACACCACCGCAGTCTCAACACCTACGCACATTGCATGTCCTCTGATGGTCATCAGGGCCCTCTGTTCATTGGACTCATTCTGAGATCTTCACTGAAGGAGACCCCATGCCGCCCTTGTCTTTGCAATGCGATAGCTATAGGGCAACTGAATTGTCTCACTCTTAATGCTTTGCCTTTACAGGGCATGGATTGCTCACATTTCATTGGCCTACACCAGACATATGGCGCATGCCCAGAAGGAAGATAGAATCAGATTGGATGTGAGCAACTCTCAGGACCACCACAATGCCAATACCAATAAATTGGAGTTGAAAGCTCAAAAGGCTCTATGAGATACCATTTTCTGGATTATTCCCAAGGTTCTTAAATTTCTGAAGAGTTCAAGGGTCTTTTCTCTAGCCTAGGGGCCTTTTACATATTCTCAGTCTCTTGGGAGTTTAGTTGGTGAGGGGACCTCACTGCTTCTCAGGGTGACTATTGTATTTCTGAGTGGCTCTTGGTGAGTTTGGAGCTGGGGCTCCTCTATCCTTGTGGTCCATGGTCCTGGTTATGAAGGTCACCTAGGTCTCTCTCTCTCTCTCTCTCTCTCTCTCTCTCTCTCTCTCTCTCGTTGCT